>QLOZ01013957.1:0-11305 GCA_003314065.1 Lactarius sp. MG50
CGACACCAACAAAGGCGAACGTGAGTTCTTGGGACCTGAGTAGCTTATCGATCCCTGCCAGTGCCTGATCGACGTCCACCTGGGAAGGTATGCGGTTTTAGAAAACATGTGGACTGAGGGTAAATGGCACACCTTAGCCTTCTGCACTTGGACGAAGGCGGAACGTAGAAGTGTTCCAGAAACCGCAGAACGGACGGGACTCTTGATATCTTCCTCATAGATCTGGAGAATTGGTGTGAGGTCACCCAATCGTAGCTTGTTGGAGAGGTCATCGAGCTGCGCTGCGCTGTATTTTAGCTTGTCTTTAGCCAGTGACAGCGCCATACGCTCTAGCGACTACAGGAATTGGTCAAGAGAAAGAGTTGGAGAACGGCGAGAAAAATACCTGCAAGTCAGCGTCAATGCTTCCTTTCTGGACAATGATACTATCTTCTCCACCCGCGCGAACTGTTTTTGCAATGTCTGCCAAGGGTTCTGCTAGCCAGCCTCGGCAAAACCCTTTCAAAGTCTCCCACGCGTCCTTAGCCAGGGAAAGTAGAGTATCTTGGGATGCGCTGATTCGCTGTACAACGTACAGTGTTAACGGCGGCAAGACAAGAAGGCCTGGCCAAATCCTGACGAATCTAGATGGACGGAGTAGAGAATAAGTGCGTAAGGCCTCCTGGTGTAGATATATGTGCATCGGCAAAATCTCGATGGATGTGGCCGCCAGTGCGTCCAGGAGGGACGTCGGAGGCCCAGATTGTACCACGTCCGTGTGCTGCTCGACTACTACCTGGTTTATGAATTGTAGAAATGCTGCGCACTCATTTAGATCTGTCCGCAGTGTACGAGAAAGATCGTCGCGCTTGCTTGCAAGCTTGCCAAGGGCCTCGGCCCGCTCGTCGCGGATGTGCTCGAGATCTAAACGCTTAGCATGGATCTCTTGACTTGTGAGCCGGAGAGGCAAGGCGGAATAATGATAGAAATACCGAGCAGTGAGAGAGGAGGTGTGCCACAGAGCGGAAAAGGCTGAGGTGATAATGCTAGAAGGGGATGTTAACGATGGGCGAAGAGACGAATATGTGCCAAATGGTGCAAGTGGTGGTGGGACAAGGCTGGGATGGGTGCGAAGATGGGGAAATATGCACGCGGTAATATTATAGGGGACTCCAGTATCCCTCCTGAGTAGGCCAGGTATTGACGAGGGCTTGAATATCGAAAATGAAATGGGTCGATTACTTGAATGTAGTATGCGGAGTATATCTCCGAAGAGATTGGCGATGCGAAGGGGTAAGGCTACAAGCAAGGTTAGGATGCGAAATGGAGCGACTTGGGTGACGGCGTACTTTGAATAAGGTAATACGCTACCCTCAGTCGGGATCGCTCGAGATCAGCCCACCACTCGGCCTCTATCTCTGCGGTGATAGCCTCTGTCAAGAGGATGTCCAGTGCCTCCGCATAAATGCCAGCAACCAGTCTGCTTAGGACTGCATCCTTCAGACCTTGTTCCTCGCTATCAATACTTCGTGAAGCGTATCCTGCGCTTGGCCCAGTGCTATTTTCATCCTCTAGTTCTTGCAAGTACTTAATACCGTCTCTGGCGCGGCTCGGGGAGAGGGGGGGAGAAAGGGACAGGAAAAGAGAACGAAGGACATCCTTGGATGGAACGAAAGTTGGGTTGGCAGACGGTCCCGATGAAGCTCGGCACCAATGGGATGACGTGGAGCTGGGGACTAGCCTGCTCGTTATATGCGATATCGACATCACTCAACTACTCAACGGACCTGCTCCCCTACTTTAAACTTGAACGCGGGACGTCATTTCATCACGTGGTCAATTCAATATTACTCCGAGGTCATCAAGGACATGCAGAATACCGGATCACACCTGATGGCGTACTATTACCATGATTTCAAGGATGCAGAAAGGCGCGACCTCCACAACATACTCGCTTCTTTTCTCATCCACTTGTGATGACCCTGACTGATGCTGTACGCGGGACATTGTTGGGCTCCCAGGACAATGTTCTGATTTACATATCATTGATGCCTAAATGACACTGGAACCCCAGTCTGCGCGCGGAGAGGTCCTGGACTTGGACTTGTGGGGTCCAAACATTCGAGTCTGTTTGCGTGTCTGATAAGTCGTCCGGGGCATGACAATCCACTCTCTGGCAGTTAAATCCCGCTTCGATGGTTTTTTCAGCTAGACACCCCCCGTGGGTGCACCCCGACAAGCATTCACAGAGCACAGAACTGGCTGCCCATGACTCTGGACGAAACGTATGCACGAACTTTACATGGCATCCCTGAAGACAAGTGAGCGCATGTTCATGGGCTGTTCCTGTGTCTGATGGCCGCTATTCGACCTCTTCGTGTGGAGGAACTTACGGAGATTGTCGTGATCGAGTTCGACCCGGTGGCGGTCTCTAATCTCGTAGGGGGCTGGCACCCAGAGGACCCAGAGGAGAAGAGGTTGTGCTCTCCGCGCGTTCGAGTTCAATCACCGTCGTTGATGGAGAGGATTCGAAAATTATGGGCATGGGGGGATATGCGCCTGCAGGGGTTGGAGGTTACCCTCCAGTGGGCTAGAGGGTAAGGACGTCACGAAATTGCGCAAATGGTGTTGGAGCGTGATATCGAAGGAGAATAGGGATTATGCATGAGTGTGCTACCATTATTTTGAGTCTGCGAGTGTTTCGCAATGTCCTTTGTTTACTTCCAGTATATCGTTAGTATAACCACAAGACACCACTATGAGTCACTAATTTATAATGGAGGAAGAAGGTCGTGTCATGCATCCCAGTGAATATCTCAGGGAGGGATCCTAATCGTCCCTCCATGCTACCTGCCCAATGGTCCATCGATCACCCCACATCACCCGCTTGTGGTACGTTTTCCGCAGCTCACGGAACTCCTTGACAAAATCGTCGACTTCCTTACCACTGGCAGGGGTTGCTGCAGTTTCAGAAGACGTAGATCGCACAAATGAGGATGCCAGTGTCTCAGAAAGGTCATCCTGCGCTGTCGTTGCGTGCCGCAGGCGCATTAGGAGAAATTGGGGCGTGAAGCGCTATTGTCGTGTCGTTATTAGTAGAATTTAACACCACGAGGGTACTGCGCGGTACCATACCTGGTAGACTTCTTTCTGCTCACGTTGCAGCTCTGCCCACCTAGCTTCTAATGACTTCGCCTCTTCAAACGCATCCTTGGTCTCCGATCGTAATTTGTATAGCTCATCTTGAAGAGCCAGGTTCTGATCTAATCAACCTTTCCGCATGAGACGAGATAGGGCCCCCAAGGCGGTTGATGCCAACGCACTCGCAATCGTCTCGTTCGCAAGTCCGAACTCCGCTTGGCCCTGGTACAACCCCTTCACCTTGGAAAGTGTATGAAAGATGGCTTCGAAGTACGCAGGGTCTATAAATATGTCTTCCAGATCCTCACGCCTAGATATGCTGTCGTGAGTCATGAGAGCCTATTGGATCATCGCGATAGAATGCACGTTAGGTGGGATAACTCGGGAAATTCTGTAGTTAACGCTGTCTGGATCGACATGGCGCGGTGAAGGCAGTGTGTGTGAGCGGAAGTGTGAGCGGAAGAAGGTTGTCCGCGCCGGCGCCCACCCCGTCCCGCGATCCGCTCGCTCATCCCGCCACCAACATGTCCGTCGTCCTTCCTGGTGAGGTAATACACACCCAACACAAAACTTTGAAGCTCGGTCCGGGGCTCCAGCAATCTGTCGACTTGCAAGGGAGGACGTCGACGGTTGTGACGCGCGCCGGGACTTTACAGCAAAACGCGAAAGGCAACGAATTTTGGGTGGAGGGAAACTCTCGTCGCGTGAGTCTGACCGCCACTCGTCTATCACTCGATAGTATCATCTTATGTATTAGCGAAGTATGTGCCGGCAGCGCAAGAGCCTGTCGTTGGCATCGTGATTGCTCGACAGGGTGAGGGTTGGAGGGTAGATATAGGCTCTGCTCATCAGGCGTCTCTTGACGGACTCGCCTTTGAGGGCGTGAGCAGACGAAATCGACCAAACTTAAAAGTACGTCGTATATATTCGTTGACATTGTCTGCCCAGGTTGCGAGGTTAATATTCATAAGGTAAACTCGCTCGTATATGCCCGTGTTTCTCTCGCACATAAAGACATGGAACCAGAGCTAGAATGTTTCGATGCACAGACGCGCAAAGCTGGAGGTTTTGGTGAGTTAAATGGGGGCTTCTTGGTACGGTGCAGTCTCAAAATGTCCCGAAAGTGCGTGCTATACTTCACTGACTACCGTAGCTTACGGGGAGTATAAAAGCTTAATGGGCCCAAACTATTTCCTCCTCCCTTTGCTTGGGTCGCGCTTCCCTCTAGATTCAGCGCTTGGTATGAACGGAAGGGTCTGGATCAGCGCGAAGGAGGTCAAACACACGATTGCCGCAGCTCGATGTATCGAAGCTGCTGATCCAGACGGTGGCGGTATGGACCAGAATGCCATCAAGAAGTTTATCGGCACCCTTGACATATGACATGGTTAAGCCAGGAGAACCCTCTTTCACCTGGAAGAGGGTAGATAGGATTACCAAAGGCGAGGAAAGCAATGGAACGATGTCGTATAAATACAGTGTAATAGAGTCCATTCCTAAAGTGGTCCAGGCTAGCATAGGATCTACGTACCAAGACCCTAGCCAGCTGAAGGGTCAATCATCGTCAGCGACGCGGGCCCGTTTAATGGGCCGTCTACCGCCCGCTGTAACGGTACTGCCCTCGTCATCACTCACAGTTCCAACACTTCGACGGCTAGCGGCTGCTCGTTTCTTCCGTTGATACTCTCGATCGCGGTGCTTCTTCAGTTGAGCAGCTGTGAGCTCTGGAGCTCGGGGTGCGGGGGGGAGAACGACGGTGGTAAGGCCAGAAGATGTTTGCTTAAAATCGTCGGCATTCGCGGCGGATTCTTCCCCTTCCCCAGATAATTCCAAAGACTGAGTATCGCCAGTTCAGATCAGTAGTTCAGATTTATTATTAATACGCGAATCTTACCCTTTGGTAAGTCAAGCTACTCGTTGAGAATAGTCTGTCTGCGTCGCTCAATTCGTATCGTTTCTTCGTCACCTGGTTTTTCAAATATCCCTCAAATCCATGGATGATGTTCCCTCCGCTATGTGCAGATGTTTCCACGAGATATTGTCCCTCAAGAGCGTGCATTTGTACTTCTATTTGAGCCTAGAAAGCAATAAACCCCCAATATACGGGTTAAAACATAGTGAAACGTACCAATTGTTTATCCAGAGCGCGCCTTTTCGTGAGGGCCTGTATCAGTTCCTTTTTTGCCGTCATTATACTGGTCTTCTCCTCCGCTGTTGGGGTGGGTCCTTCTTCAGCTGCCATGATGGGCAAGTCCACACTATAGGCCAACTAGAGGCCAGCAGACGCGATGCGGGAATCCGGGCCGCGAGCAACATATAATTCCCACGTGACCTAATAATTATGTAAACGAGGACGCGCGGCCGAGTTGAGACACTCAACGCCAGAGTTCGTAACAGTGTTTTGTCATTCTGCCCATCATGTCCGCCGTCCCCCCTGAAGAACATCCAAATAATGACGGACAAAGAAGTGATGCGCCCAAGTCGGATCCTGCAGCCCCCACGGGTACACAATCGGAAATCGCTGAAATGGACACAACACCTGACCAACCGGAGGAGACCTGGGACGATATCCCCGAGGAAATTATGGAGCTCGACACGGACGACATTCTGACGCGTATTCGCCTGATTGACAACGATATCAAGGTGCGTCTTGTCCCCTTTTAGGGTGCAATTGAGTTCAATTTGGGGACTAGGTCATGCGTTCAGAGCAGTTGCGGTTAAGTCACGAGCAGAATGTCATGAAGGAAAAAATCAGAGACAATGGCGAGAAGATAAAGCAGAACAAGGTGCTGCCTTACCTTGTGGCGAATGTTGTCGAAGTAAGTGCCCATCCTCATCAGCGATTTGCTTGCTATGAACCGTGTTACCAAGATCTTAGACGTTGATCCTGAAGGTCAAGAGGATGGCGCGAACCAGGATCTTGACTCTATGCGCAAGGGGAAGACCGCAGTCATCAAGACATCTACCCGTCAGACTGTTTTTCTCCCGCTCATTGGTCTTGTCCCCCCAGAAAGGCTAGAGCCCCAAGACCTTATTGGCGTCAATAAAGATTCATACCTTGTCCTTGATACACTTCCCGCGGAATACGACTCGCGTGTGAGGGCCATGGAGGTCGACGAGCGACCGACTGAAACCTACACAGACATTGGTGGTTTGGAAAAGCAAATAGAGGAGTTGGTCGAAGCTATTGTTCTACCTATGGAACAATCGGACAAATTTAAGACGCTGGGTATCAAGCCACCAAAGGGATGTTTGATGTATGGGCCCCCAGGTGAGCGATATTTTCATGCTGCTTCTTCCCCTAGTGTTCATTCTACAAAGGAACGGGAAAGACCCTCCTTGCCCGAGCATGCGCCGCACAAACAAATGCTTGCTACCTCAAATTGGCCGGTCCCTCCTTGGTGCAAATGTTCATTGGTGACGGTGCCAAGCTCGTCCGCGACGCCTTCAAGCTTGCGAAAGAGAAGGCACCAGCCATCATCTTTATTGACGAGCTGGATGCAATAGGTACCAAGCGTTTTGATTCGGATAAGAGTGGCGATAGGGAGGTACAACGCACGATGCTTGAGCTGCTTAACCAGCTTGATGGCTTCAGCAGTGACGAAAGGATTAAGGTGCGTCAGTGCAGCTGGTTCTCCCACTACGTATTAACACGTCATGCAGGTCATCGCTGCGACAAACCGCATCGACATTCTTGACCCCGCGCTCCTTCGCTCCGGTCGACTCGACCGCAAGATCGAATTTCCCTTACCAGGAGAGACTGCTCGCGCACGCATTCTTGAGATCCACTCTCGCAAAATGTCTATCGGCCCGGATGTCAATTTTGAGGAGCTTGCGCGCAGTACCGATGAGTTCAACGGCGCACAGTTAAAAGCAGTATGTGTTGAAGCTGGGATGATTGCACTACGTGAGGGTGCGACAAAGCTGGGACACGAGCATTTTATCAGTGGTATTGCGGAGGGTGAGTCGTGTCCTTCCTTGTAGATCTAACTAGTGGGACTAACGCCATGGCTAAACCAGTGCAAAGCAAGAAGAAGAATGACCTCATGTACTTTGCTTAGTGCCTGTCTAGATTACCCTATTATTTCCCGTCCCGTCTCACGCACATATCGTACACTCGCAAATGTTTACAGGTTCATTTTCAGTCCACGTGGTCTGGACCTCGAACGGGGAACCGAGCCGGAGCATGTTACCTTGGTACTAGTGTTGCCGCAAGCCGGTTTGGGGAAACTTGTTGCCAACTTGCACCGTCGAGTTCACACCGATGCAACTAGCAAGCTCGGAAGCCCACGGACTGATTGCTCCCCAAATCACAATATTATAATTTCCATCCTTTTCCGCAGCCGGGGCGAGTTCATGGAATCCGCTTGTTACTGTAAGAATATACTCATTTACGTATTAAAGGAAAACACGAAGCGGCGAGCTAATGGAAGCTGATGGAGCTGAAGTAATCTACTATCAATATCTAGATCGATCACATTTTACAAACTTATGGGAAAATATTTATAAGGAACCAAGCTTGTGGTGCCGGTCCAAGCCAATGGAAATATCAAGCCAAGTTCAATTCACACCAGTGTCAACTCGACTTGACGGCAACACTGTGATGTAGTTCAGCTTTAATCTGTCCCGCGTTGGCTTCGACGTCCACAATTGATGCTGATGTTTGCCGAAGCGGAGAAACAATCGGCTGTGTGACGTTTCGTGACAAAACTTTTGCAACTCCCTGATTTTGAACCGGGCTCTCCGGCTTTCCTCCGAGACGTTTGCTTCACATTCTCCTCAAATCCTAGCATTGTGGCCATCTAGTTTAGAGATTATCGTGCCTGTTCCAAAGTCCAGTTGAAAAAAGGTGAAGCCGATCGCTTTCTATTGACTATTTGCTTAAGATTTTGCAACTCCCAATCGTATGCTATTGCCACCTTCTATAACCGATTCGACTAAATAAATAACCACCGGATGTTATATTTTCCTGTAGCAAGTAACTTAGCTTAGCCGTTCCTGTCAGAGGCTGAGGGACAGGTTGTGATCTCGATCTGTGCCTGATCAAGAATCCAGTCTTGCTTGACACGGCGGGAATCTCCGCGTGTCAACTGAACCAGATCTGCTCCCCTTGACCGTTGCAGCATCTTGTCCCTCGCCACGATGAATGTAGCTGACCTCCTTCAGAATTCCCCTTCAGAACAACTTGCTAAGCGTAGGCAGCAGCAGCAACAGCAACAACAACAGCAACAGCAGCAGCAGCAGCAGCAGCAAGCTCAACAGCAGGTGCAGCAACAACAGCCGCTTATTCATCATCATCAACCTCAACCTCAACCGCAACCGCAACAGGGTCATCATCTACCATCCCCCCACGGCGACCGTCCTGAACATCGTTTCCCACCTCCACCTCCAACTCATCACCGCGCAGCGCCGCATCCATCCCATCGCAGCCCGGAGTTTGATCGTCGTGAGCCTTATCCGGAGTATCCCCCACACCCACAGGCGCAGCAGCGTTCTCCTCCGCTCGGCCCGGGTTCTGCACCCGCGTTTCTGCCACCGCGCGGTGGGCACCCACCTTCTTCAACAATGTATCTCCCTGCTCCGCCTCAGTCTGTCCCACATCCCCATTCTCACCCCCATCGACACGAGTACACACCGCCCACCTCGCATGCCAAGCCTCCACATGCGCAGCACGTGCCCTCTGCCCATCATCCTCCCTTTTCGGGTTCTCCACCGCCATCTGTGCTGCATGAGCCTTCTCCAATGTACACGGGATTACCAACCCAGCATTACTCGCCATACCAGCCACCACCAGCGCCGCCCCTGCCCCCCTCTACCGTCACATCTGGGCCTCCCTTACCGTGCCCCGTGCCTGTTCAGGGACCTCCTGCCCCCCAACGCTGGACCTCGCGGCCGGACAGCGGCGTCGCACCGGTCATGTCAAGCTTGCAACCACCGCCCGAAGGAGAAAGGGAGCGTGATCGTGGGAGTAACTTGCAACACGCTCGCGTGATGCCGGTGGCCGGACCTGGGTCGTCTTCCGGTACACCTGCTCCTTTGCCTGGGCCTCCACTCACTCCTGGTGCGATAATAAGGGATCGCGACCGCGATCGCGAACGGGAGAGAGATAGGGACAGAGAAAGGGAAAGGGAACGAGAGGCCCACTCTGGTATGGCTCTTCCCCTGGTCGGTCCTGGTCCTGGCCATGCGCCTCTTCTGGAGGACGAACGTGAACGCGATCGTTTAGAAGGCAAGCTGCATCATCGGGACCGCGACCGCGACCGTGACCGTGACCGTGGAAGGGCGCGTCCGCATCCGCCTCCACCTCCGTTCCCTGGCCCGCCGGCGCCGCTTCCGCAGATGCGTGAACCCCGTTTACGTGGGGCAGCAACGGGCATGCCCCCACCACCAAGCGGGCGGCCTCCAGTGGACCTGGACCATGAACGTGAGCGTGACTTGAATTACGGGAGGATGCGACAACGCGAGTGGGACAGGGAGAGGGATAGAGAGCGCGAGCGGGAGAGGGAGAAGGAGAGGGAACGAGAAAGGGAGAGGGAGCGGGACAAGGAGAGGGAGAGGGAACTGCAACTACGAGAAAAGGAAACCCGTCACCGCGAAGGGATAACATACATCCACCAAACCGTGCCAGCGCCAATACCGCGCAAGCCTGACGATGGGGTATCCTCGCATGTGGGCTATCCCTATTCACAAGTCAGTTCTTCATTACACGAAACAGGAAATGATGCTGATGTGCTATGTTTTTACATAGTCACAAGTGCTGCCGCCGCCGCCGCCCATTGATCCCGATGTACATCATCCCGATGCACCGCCGTCGTATGAGCACACCCACAGCAATCCATACCCTCACTCTCATTCCCACCCCCACTCGCATCAACATCCACACACCCATCACCCGACTTACTCCCCCGATCTGCGAGCGCCGCTACCACAAGCATCTCCAAGCTCGGGTATGAGCCCGCATGGTCACAGCCACAGCCACGGACACACCCACTCGCGTCCGCACAGTCATACACACCAACACCAGCATCAACACCAGCACCAGCACCCGCATGTGCACGTGCGGTCCCACTTCCCGACTACCAGTGCCCATCACCCGCACGCGCTCCCAATACCTCCCTCGCGCCCACGCCAAGCAGGGCCACCGGTATATCTCGGTGCATTCGTACATCCGTTTGGCCCCCTGCCCCTCCCGCGTAACCGCACCATGGCCCACGCCACTCTGTACATCCCCGCTCTTGCGTTGCCTCGTGTGCGACCCGCGCACCCCCACGTTTGGGGCAGTGGACCATACACAGATGACTCGGACATCATAACCGCAGCGGTGCACGCTGGCCGTGTGCGGTGGAGCGAAGTGTGGGAGGCGAGGCGGCTCGGACAGGATGCCCGGGTCGAGGTGCAGGTCGTGCCCGCGGCTGAGAGGTATTTTGGTAGCGCGGGCGCAGCCGCGGAGCCGGGTGTAGGTGGCGACCCTGAAGACGACGGGCGAGGATTCTCGAGTGCTGGGTGGGGTAACGGGCACGAGGGTGCGGGAATCGAGATTCTGGACGTGACATTTGTCAAGGTGAGTGAGGGACGGATAACTATATCTGGGTATTCATGGTTCGCACAGGGTGGCACGGCACATCGTGCGCCTGGTCTCGGTCGCCAGAATCGCAAGCAGCGCCTCGGCGAGTACGCTGCGGAGCGCGGCGCGGTGCTCGGATTCGCTGCGAGCGCCGCTGCGTCGAGTTCTGCTGGTGGCCGGACGAAGCGCGCACGCGGAGTTGGCGTCGGCGGCGAGGGTGGGCCCTACTCGGATGAGACAGACGAGGACGGGATGGAGACGGAGAGCGAGATGGAAGAGGAGGACGATGAGGACGTTGACGCTCTTTCTGCACGCGTCACGATCGTCTTCGAGGGTGGTCGAGCGGGTGCACTCCCCGGGTATGATTTTGGCCATTCATTCGCGCGAGTATTCTGCTAATTTGCGTATGTTGTCGGGGGTAAGATTCAAGTACGAACCAGACGCGCTTCGCGAGGCCATTCTGCACCCGCGGCCCCCATTACCCACTGCTGCTGCGTCTCTCTCTCCGCGTGCGCGCAAGCGTCAACGCATAGACGACGACGATCATGACGACGCTATTCACACAATGGCGGACGATGCCAACACGAATGCGCCAGCGCGGCGTGGCGTTGAACTCGAAAC
>QLOZ01013966.1:0-31276 GCA_003314065.1 Lactarius sp. MG50
GTCGGGCCTAAGTCAGGCCGAGGCTGGTGCCCCACTGGGGTCGAGAACCAAAGCGAAGGCTTGGCTTGGCTTGGTTAGGCTTTCGATCCGTTTGGATCTACTCCTTGCTTGCTGGGCCTGAAGTCCGAGTCATAGGGAGATACGTCGCTACGAGATCAGATCTTTGCCACGACTGCAACTTAATACTTGTACGGTACATCTCGTACGTCAGTTCCGGGGCAGCCGTAACTCCGTTTCGGGAACGGGTTATCGCCCCATCAGTACTGTACAGTACATCTTACATCGTCATAACTTAGTAGGCCCACCATTACCGATCTAGCGCCACGAGATCACAGGCCCCGCCAGGGCACGGTGCCGCCTCTGCGCGTGGATGCCTATCAAGGTATTGTCAAAAGATTCCCAGGGCCGGGGTCCTAAAACCTTAACTTGAGTTCGTCTGTACCTAGTGCCTTGGCTCATTCCTCCGATGCTGGACGCGCCGGAGGCTGTGGTTGTGCGTCAGTGCGGTACAGTCACATCAGAACACACAGGGAAGGTGGGAAGAACTTGAAGGGCTGCTGGTTTGCGTGACGCACAAATAGAAATCGTTGCCGGGCTACAGTAACCGCAGCGCGGAGAAGTCGGAGGGAAATGACACGCATTATTGATGACGGCAGCGGTCGTGTTCCACATGTGAGACCACTTTCCGAGTCGGCGAGAAATGGCTGGTCCGTACGAATAGCGACGCGACGCATTCGGTTGTCCCCGGCCCCCTCAGTTGGTTAGGCAAACTGATGCGCTCTCCGTCGAGATCAGCTTGCCGGAGGAGGTCTTCTTACTTTCGAAATGCGAGTACCGCGGAAGCAAGGAGTGTGAGCCTGAGAAACTCCACAACTCCACGAAAGCCACGCCATAGTATCCTGTAGCATACACATCGTCGATGCCATCAACTTTTCCATTATATAGCCGAGTTCGAGGCGCTCGGTCATGCTGCCTTCAAGTTTCCATGAATATCTGCATTCGAGCGCGGTTGTAAGCTGATGAGCGAGGGCCAGAAGATCCTTAGTCCATGAAGTAGCGAGAAGAGGCTGCGGCACCGGGCAGGGATTTGTTGGGAGTTCCTAGTGGCGCATGCGAGCTATATCAAGGTAGTGTAAAGGAGGGTGGTTGCGAGTTAGGCCATGCTGAAACTGTGCTGACATTCAGAAATTCCAGGATCACCCCGTCGGTTACGTGATCGTAACAAGTTCCGCACCGCAGTACGGAACTAGGGGTTACTCTAGAGAACGCGGACGCAAATAAGAGAGATTGATGCAGAACTGGATACAGCCCAGTTCTGCCCCAATCTTTCTTAAGGCTCCTCCAAGGGTAGCCGACGCGAGAGCGAGAGACGAGCGGTAGTAGTACTAACTCGGAAACATGAAATATAAGATAACTCGGAGAGAAGTGTGTCCAGACGTGTTAGAGAAGTTGTACATGGGGCTGATGGTCGAAAAAGACAGATTGAGTCGGAAAGTTGTCATGAGCCAACATCCTCTCTGCAGTGGCAGTGGTGGGGATCGGGGTTGAACCGACCACGTCACGTGCAGATGCCCATATAACCAGGGTCATCGCTCAGATTCGCAAATTGAAATCTCTACTGCCGTTTGGGTAGGTTCGAAAGTGTCGTGCGACGCGTCCTCACTACCGCGCTTCGAATTGATTTGAAATGGCGGTCGAAAGTCGCCGTGACAGAACAACTCAGACTCTCTACGCTCACTCTACCTTTTCTCTCGAGAACTGGACCACCGTTAGTCTGATTCGTATATTGAGATGTGAGATGTGGCTTCCACTTACCAGAGTAACCACTGTCCCGTCTTCTAGTACTTCCTTCCTGGACACGAGGCGGAATCCGAAAATGTATGGCAATATCAATTCCCAGACAGCCCAATAAAGTGCTCCAAAAATCATGACGGAAATTCCGATGAGGCAGTAAAGGTAGTAGGGTAGTGGGGGTGTGTCACCGACCTTGTTGGCTGGGCGCACGAACGGGGCAACGAGCACTGCAGAGGGTATATCAGCTTCGGAGGCGTGAAGATGATGCCAACAAAGACCAACGAAAGGTCTCTGCCACTAAGAAAAAAAATGCTAGGGGGAGCCACACTGAATCGTTCGGGATCAGTGACAAGGTAACATTCGGGTGCAACCGAAGAAAAGTACCTTTGAATGGCCGGTGCAGGTGAGGCTTACTCCACCGGAGATAAAGCAGACCCTATCGAAGGGCATGAGAGATAACAGAACGGAGATCTGGTCAGGGCACACGCACGAGAATGACGAACAGGCCGATGATTTGGTCTGGGTACCCTGAGACGTCCAATATAAAAGGGTATGCAACTTGAGGTGGAGGTGCGATGATGACGATAACCTGAACAAGAGTGAGATGGGGTTTGTAAAGGACGCGAATGCTCACAGTAGAGATGAGGTGGACAATAAGTCCAGGAAACGGCGCATTCTGGGTAGGCCAGTTCGCGGCCCAAAGGCGGTTGCCGAATGGCAGTGGTATGCCTTCCTTTGCGAGCTCTTGGTTTATACGCGCAGCGCTGTAGGCCTGGGCTGGTACATCAACTCTGTGAAGTGAAGTAGGATGTATGAGGCACACCGTATTGAGGACGCTCTGTAACTGTCATTAGTGAACTCTTCGAACATCATCCGAGATTTAGATACCCACCCTCCGAGTAGTGGCGGGAAGGAGAATAATAAATACAACTTTGCGATATGCGGCTCGGAGTCACTCACCCTAGGGCGCTGTTACGTACTTTGGAATCGGGGTCTGAGACTCTGGGGAAGGCGCAATAGGACGTACCTCAGGGCCACAAAGACCGTTAGTGCCTTCTGCGCGTGTGCTCCAAAAACGTTCTCGAAGAACAGCGAAGCAACTGTTGTTCCAGACTCCAGTATGGCAGTCTTTGAAGATGCACTATGTGGATGGCGTTCATGGGTGGTTTATTAAGATGCGTGGTGTACGCACGCGAAGTATGCCACGTTAGCGAAAATGTACAATGTAGCCGTGATTCCAAGTCCTAGAGGTCCAGCAATCTTGAGAGTGCGCACTGGATCCTTGACATCATTGAGGACGTAGTTCGCGTTTTGCCATCCGTAATAAGCGAAAAGGACTTTGAACATCGCAGTTGCGTACTATAGGGATATCAGCGGGACGTATTGAAGAAGAAAGGGGAGGTATAAACGTCATTGCTACTGTGAGAACTGCCCGCAAACGCATGGCGAAAGTTTTGGTGTGGGCCTTTGACATGCGTCTTACCGGAGAGGACAACCCAGCCTGAGCACCCCAAGCCCGGAATAGTATCAAACACATCGTTGTGAGAAACGCCGTGACGTACCGGTGAGCACAATGAATATGAGAATAATGGTTTTGAAGAGCGTTAACACCTGGCCCGAGTATAAGCACTTCATCATACAAGAAGGAAAGGTCGCCCCAACATTTATGACATAAACACCCAACCTCGGAGTGAAACCATGCAGAAAGACTGTAATGACAATAACTAGTTGTACTTCCTGAGTTGGAGTTCCTCAAAGGAAGGTAATCACATACCTCCGATCGCTATCCCGCGCACGACCCAGAGATCAGCACTGTGTCCCGCGGCAACGAGTATACTTATTGGAGCCATCAGACACTTTGTTGTAGGTGTGGAAATGTCCATTAAAGACATACTTCTCAGCGAAGACCTGAAACCATTCGTGTGACAGGTATTGAAGACGCGTTAGGCAATGGACTCACGATACAATTACTCGATGAGAAATTAAGGATGATTGTATTTGCGGCAAAGACTACGCTCGCGAGGTGCCTAGGTCGGCGATATACGGCTTCGAGATACACCTTCTCGCCACCAGAGCGCGGAAACATAGTGCCGAACTCTAGCCAGATAAATAACCCACAGAATGATAGCGCAAAACCAAGGACCCAGAGCATCAGGGATGCACCTACGGACCCGACAGATCCGAGGATGGACGATGGTGTGGAGAATATGCCTGTACCAATAATACTACCGACGCTAGTCACAATGTGAGGAAAAGGCAGATAGGATAAGGCTGAGAATGAGACGATACTTGAGCATTGTGCAGCTGAAGACACCTAGGTGGCGACCCATTCCACCAGCTGTGTCTAGCGTAAAACGTCAGACCACTCGCCTCAAGATAAAAAGATGCAGCAACGCACCTTCCTCAAATGTGAGCTCGCCAGGATTTGTATCAGAGTCTATCGGATCTATCTTTTCCACGGGGACGCCAATGTCCTTCTCATCCCCAGCGCGCACTGAGTTGCTGGGGACATGGAGTCGTGAGGACATCCTAGCAAGGGTTAAAAAAAAGATGAGGAGTGGGGGCAGTATTTAAACGTTCCATGGAGCTGCCGTATCAAGCCACGTCATGAATATATGGAAGCTTCTCCAGGTGAGGACTTGAGTTTCACTCTAAGACGGAATGAATTGCCTAATCCTGGCAGAAGAAGCCCGCGGAGGCTGTGACTTGACAATTAACTTCCATAGTGGGCTGGCATAGCATTGTGATGAGATCCTCACTCTTTTTTAAAGCCTGCAATTACAAACTCAGGGAAACACTGGCAGCGCAACGTGAATGTGATTCCCTGCGTGAATCCTGGAAGGTCAAACGTGTTGGCCATAATTCAGGGCTGTTACTTTTATAGTCATTGCCGCCTGGGTGGATCGGTTGCGCTAGATAAGACCCAACAAAGGCACACGGTACGTTTCATGTCGTATACAGGAATCGTGGTACCTGCCACCGGGTTGTACACGTTGTTCTGTTTCACGCCAAGACCAAGGAGAACGGCATGCTCACCCAGTTCGCGCAGAACTCCGCGGCCCCAGGAGAAGCAATTCAGAATCCAAGTTGGCGTGCTGGTGCACTGCTACATCAAGGGATGAAACTAGTCATCTATGGCGCAATCGAGCTTTTATCGGTTTAGAACATCCAAGGAATTGGGGGGAGAACATTCGCATCGGGCGCGACGGTCCCATCTACTACGTCCCCGGACTCTGCATTGTCCCATCAGTAGGTAGCTATAACAAGGAAGGACTAATAGTCTCTTGGCCCTTCACTAGCGCGGTGCATGCCCACAGACGATCCGCTCACGTTGCCAGGCGACAATATGTCCCAACGAGAGGCATGTGTAACTGAGCCATGTATTGTCTGGGGCACCGGAGAACAACAGTGGTGGTCGTTGTGAAAGTGAACGCCGACTGTGAACTCGGGTTGTGAGCCTTCCTAGATATGAGCCACTGACGCATCCATACCTTTCCTGAGGCTTCGGTTCATCGAATTTGAAAAGTTGAGAACCGATGTAAGGAAAGTAGGGTAAGCGTCACCAGTAGTCTTCCAAGTCCAGGATACCCAAGGCACACTTGGGTAATTTCCACCCCGCACCACCGCACCTTCCACAAGCTGTCTGTCGTGCTGCCAGAGGTTCGGAGAAATGTCAGATCGCTCTATTAAGACTAAGCTTCATTTACCTTCTTGGTTCCGCTAATAACCAGTCAACTTCTGCTAGAGATGTTCAACCCCAGAAGCGAAGGAGCACTATATGATATACAGTAGTTCAGAATAGATACGCCCGAGAAATGCGCCGGAACTGTGATCTGGATTCTGCGGTGCCTCGCAAGATGCACAACCAAGCGGGGTATCATCCAAGGCAGAGCAAGGGGTGAAAAGAGCTTGCTTGGAACACAAAGTGCAGTTATTATATGTCCCTCAGCTGCGACGATCGCCCCGAGAAGGGGAGCGGGAGAGTACTTGTAGCAGCATGTGGTACTGCAGATAGAACATTAACTTGCCACGTGTAAGGCCACACAGGATCCACCTGAGCGCCTCGTAACGCGGGCAGCGCCGAGTTGTTGATTTCGAGCTGAGTTTACTGGTAGTTGGTAGCTATACAGTACAGAATAACAATAACTTCAACTCTACCGGCAGGCTGCGTCACGTGCACTCCCCCAAGCCAACCAGGCTCAAACAACTCCCGCCTAGTGACAAGTATCATTTCCATCTCAGTTTTCAAAATAGAAATGAAACATTCCATCTAAGAATACCGCGGCTATGCTTTGCACTACCAATGCCAGTCTTTGTGAATATCATCGATCGTCGTCCATCATACATACCTTATCCTGTCATCTTCATATTATCTCGACATCGTCCTCAACGCCCTCATTCTACTTTTTCTCTGGAGAACTGAGTCCCAGTAAGTGCCATTGACCAGACGGAAGATGTACTTGCTGCAGAGGCGACTCACCAAAGTGATGACAGTCCCGTCCTCGAGCACCTCCTTCCTCGGCACAAGGCGGAACTTGAACACAGACGGTAGTACCAGCTGCCAGACGGCCCAATAGAGTACCCCAAGCACCATGACAGAAATTCCGATGAGACAGTAGAGGTAGTAGGGCAACGGCGGTGTATCGCCGACCTTGTTGGCCGGGCGCAAGAACGGGGCAACGAGCACTGCGGAGTATATGTCAAGTTCAGAGGTGTGAGAGGCTGGAGCCCGGAGAGACCCACAGAAAGACACAGCTACTAAGAAGAAAAATGCTAGAGGAAGCCAGACTGCACGTTTTAAATCAGTTATACTGCGATGTGGAGTTGCAGTTAAAAATGAAATGCCTTTGAATGGCCGCCGCAAGTTGGGCTTGGTCCAACGTAGATAGAATAAACCCTATTCAGAATAGATGAGCCGTGGAGGATGAATTGTCTCGTGGAGGTCCACGCACCACAATGACAAATAGATTGATGATCTGCGTGGGATACCCTGAAACATCCAAGATGAAAGGATAGGCAACTTGTGGTGGAGGTGCTATGATTATGATAACCTTGACAGGATGAGTTGGCGTAGTCCTGACGTGAAGAGAGGACCCACAGTAGGGATAAGGTGAGCAATTAATCCCGGAAACGGCGCGTTCTGGGTCGGCCAGTTTGATGCCCAGAAGCGGTTACCGAATGGCAGTGGGATGCCTTCCTTTGCTAACTCTTGGACCACGCGCGCGGCGCTGAACGTCTATACTGGTATTAGGCCACGTAGAACGAACAAGAATGTGTGAAGCGTACTACGGTGAGGACGTTCTGTTGTTGTTATTAGCAGACCCTTTGTTTAAACATCCGAAACTAGATACGCACACTGTGGGCATTGATGGGCAGGAAACTATAAACGCAACATTTCAACGCAAATTCTGATTCACTCACCCTAGAGCACTGTTATGTATTTGAACTCGGACTCTGGGACCAAGCAGGGAGCGAGGAGGACGTACCTTAGGGCCACGAAAACCGTCAGCGCTTTCTGGGCATGTCTTCCAAATACGTTCTTGAAGAACAACGAAGCGACTGTTGTACCAGACTTGAGGATGGCTGTCTTCGAAGACGCGCTGTGTTTGGATTAATGGGAAGTTGATGGCTAATGTGCGGGACCCACATACGCAAAGTACGCGATGTTGGCAAAGATGTACAACGCAGACGTGATTCCGAGCCCAAGCGGTCCAGCAATCTTAAGCGTTCGTATAGGGTCCTTGACATCATTGAGAACGTAATTCACGTTTTGCCATCCACTATAGGCGAAGAGAACCTTGAACATCGCAGTCGCATACTATACAAACGTCAGCAAAACACAGAATGAAGACTAAAAGCACAAACATCATTGCTACTATTCGAACTACCAGCGAATGCGTGGTGGAAATTCATGTGTGGGTCTTTAATCTTGGTTTTTCCGGAAAGTACAACCCAGCCTAATTGGACATAGTAACTTGAACATACTGATCGTCATCAGAACGTGATGCCTTACCAGTAACCACGATGAATACCAAGATGATCGTTTTGAAAAGTGTTAAGACCTAGCGCAAAATGAGCATCCTATAAGATACGAAAGAAGATTCTTACGTTCATAACATAAACACCCAATCTCGGGGTGAATCCATGAAGAAATGTCGTGAAAACCATTACTGGGCGCACTTAAGTTGAGGTTGGAGAAGAAAGGAAGCCATGCACCTCCGATCGCTATACCGCGTACCACCCAACGATCAGCAGTATGTCCCGCAGAGACAAGTATACTTATTAGGTTCATCAGATGTTATCATAAGCGGGGATCTCTGTTGGAGACGTACTTCTGGGCGAAGACCTGCAGCCAAATCGCGTGAAGGATGTCATATACTATGCGTCGGGAACAGAACTCACAATACTGTTGCTTGCCGTAAAACCAAGGATGATTGCATTCGCAGCAAAGAGAATGGTTGCAAGGTACTTCGGACGGCGATATACGGCTTCGAGGTACACCTTCTCACCGCCAGAACGCGGAAACATGGTGCCAAATTCCAGCCAGATGAATAGCCCACAGAATGAGAGCAGAAAGCCCGCCACCCAAAGTAATAGGGATGCACCGACTGATCCGACTGATCCGAGGATGGTCGATGGAGTGGAGAACACGCCTGTGCCGATTATACGACCGACGCTGGACACCAATTTCGTGAACAGACGGTTCGAAGAGAAGATAGAGGGGCGTATACATGAGCATTGTGCAGCTAAATACACCCAAATGGCGACCAATTCCGCCAGCGGTGTCTAGTATCAACACACATCAGGTAAGGCTGACGTGAAAAAAGTACGTTCCACTGCGACATACCCTCCTCAAAACTGAGCTCGCCCGGGTTGACATCCGAGGCCAAATCTGAATCTGGCCCGGCGTCCCTCTTCCCTTCTACTACAGCGGTTTTCTTCTCACTTTCATAGTCCACAGCATCTACTGGATCGTCCAAACGACTAGCCAGAGAGGAGCGGAGGAAGGAGAACATCCTAGGAGACGAACACTAGGGGGAGGAATGACAGGGAGACTCTCGGGATGCCTGGGACGAGAAGTTAAGAGCTGTTCTGATGGTATCTAACTTATTGAGGAAGAGCGGGTTTAAGGGACCATTTTCGTCAGTCGGAAAGCTTCGCTGATATGTTGTCTCCTTTTCTTGCCCGACGAAGATCAATTGCGTGCTCACACGCCATCCATGTAGGCCCTGCAACGTGGGGGCTTCTCTCATGAGACTGCTGTGCCCACTGCAGTATCAATCGTGGCAGTACCGTAGTCAAAACCAGAACCTTAGATAAGACCTGATACTTACTAAGTATTCCATCATGTTCTGTTTGAGGTTGGAGTTTTGTGGAAGCAGAAAGTATTCGAGTATATACTGTACTTTCGCGTGACGGGTGTCCTGCTACTGCGCGTAGGCGACGACTTCAGTCCCCGCGACGCTCGATCCGACTGCCATATACAGTACAGTTGACCTTCTCATACTGCATGGCGTGTGAACAAATTATGCGTTATGAGATTTATGCATTATGAGAAATTTCTCTGCATCCCAACCCATAAAAGGCAATGCATTATGAGATTTATGCATTATGAGATCATGCAGTATGAGAATGTCAACTGTATAGGCAAAGCTTTGTTCGAAATTCGACATCGGAAAGGTGGACTCGCATCTGCATCTCTATGCGGCGGTTCCAGGGGGTGGATGAATCGGGTTGCGTGCTAAGCACGCGGCACTTGGTGTGCAGTAGTCACGGTACAGTACAGTAGATGCTGGTGTCGGGTTGACGATTGAGGTGTGCCTCGGAGTCTCAACATGCAATGACTCAACTCTGATATGACCACTACAACCCAGACCCCGGCTGTAAGACAAAAGTTGTAACTTAACTTACCTGTGGTATGGACCCAAATAAACACCATGCAACCTAGCGCCTAATGCCGTACAGGCTCGCGGACTTTGGCACAATGTGATTCCTCAAGTTCGCAGCTGCTACGAAGCATAACGAACATTGTCCGTAGAGACCAGCAATTGCCATGCTCCACGCCGCGAGGGACTCAATCAATCACCCAAATGAATCTAGTCACGATAGAGGAACGGTGATTACGACACCCAAATACAGCCAATCAAGTTCGGGGCGCAGTGGTGTACGTCACGACAACGAAAATGTGATGGCCTCGTACCAGGGGGATCATTCCGGGTTCTCCACTCCGCCTTCTACACTCCGCCTGATCCTTGTCATAGGGCTGTAATGCTTGGGTCGGGATTTCCCCCCCCCTCCTGCACGCCCTGAGGTACAGTACATATTAGAGGATTATTCTAACGTCTAAGTAGACGCCGGTCTCCAAATGAATGCTAGGGCAATTTGTTCGGGGTTTTTTGAATTTTGTATAAATAGTCGGCGGAATCGGTTAATACAAAGCCTCTCTTTTCATCGAGCTCGCCTCCTTCCCTTCTTCGCGCGCCTCCTCGCTGAGTTCTCCCCCTGTGCTTCCTGTGCTGTGCTCAGCATGGAGAAGCCTAGGCGGAAGCCGCAGACAGGATGGTGCCACAGGACCACTATCACGCGTTGTCCACATGCCTGGACCTCGCCCATGTTCTTGTACACCCAGTCGTATCTGAACCTGTTGCCGTGCGTCGTCGTGACGGCGTACCATCTACAAATCAAGAATGGGTACCATAAGGTGTCGGGAACTATATGAGTAACCCCCCCTCAAGAAAGAAGTCCCTGCTTACTTGCATCCCCGCGTCCGCCGCCTCTCGGGCTGGCTGGTCGACGCCTGTGCCTGCGGCCAGGCTGATCGATCGCCTCAGAACGGGCACCGACGCCCCCACGCGCATGTCCTGATTCTTGCTGGGATCTATTGGCTTGCGATTGTACGCGTCGGCTCGGCTGGCCGGTGTTGTCTCTGGGACTACTCGGCAAAGCACGCTCTGCGTTTTGCGACAACGGGGGTGAGGGTAGAGAAGGATAACTGTCTGAAGTTTCCGTTGTCTGACGAGTAACTTCGGTCGCAGGCTCCACGAGATATGCCTCGCGCAGATCCTCATACGCATTTTTCAAGCGGAACCTGAAGTGAGGGGTGAGCCACTCTCTGACGACCTCAAAACCCCGATCTCTGTACAGCCCGCCCACGAAGGCCTATGAACACCTTTAGAGGAAGATCTTTTCTATGGCAGAAGAATCCTGGTACCTTGAATACTTGGGCTTTAGATGGGATGATGGATCAAAACCATGCGCGCGAATGCACGAATAGTAGCCCTACCTTGCACGTTCTGCGAAGCCCTGAGACGGCCAGCTTGAAGTTCCGGAAGACCTAGCCTCTCGTGTAGCCCATACAGCACAGAACTCGGAGCAAATAGTCAGGCAAGTTTCAAGTTATGACAAGGGGAAGGTAATACACTTGTGCGAGCACGTCTTTACGTTTGACATAATCCCTCACTTTCTGGATAGTCACAATGAGAAGTTATATCTAAGGTGGATGAGGACGCCTTGGCGCACTGAGGAGGGACCGACCCGCAAATGCGGATAAAGAGCTTGGATGAGATCAGTAACCGCTAGGCTAAATACTTGATCTCCGATATGCGCCAATCTTGTGGGGCCTTGAATTGAGTATCGAGGTGGGATCAATAAAGAACTCACTCTTCATTATCGGGACTTGGATCACTTTCAAACGCCTGGAAGTCATCCCTATGTCCCCCGACCAGGCTGGGGTGGGTGAAGATCTGCCTCCGGATTCGTTCTGACTGTATCACTGGAAGTGGAGGCAGTATGCTAACTGCCATGTTAGGGCGAGGGGTTGAAGGGAGGGGGGGGATGAGCCCCGCAGAAGACATGGTGAAGAGGTAGTGAAGAACAGAGACAGGGAAGCACGATAAAAATGGATCAGGAGAAAGCGCCGCCTCGCGTCTCGGCCTTCTAGAAACAGGAAATGTTAGGTCAGCTAATCATGGCCACGGGTTGCTGGGAAATCTCGACGAGCAGAACCTGAATGCCGATATGCACGTTTTGCATCGTTAAATCGTGATAGGGCGAGACAGGAACTGTTTCATGTAATACGAAAAGGAATTTACATTTCGACTCCGCAAGCGCTGACATTCTAGTACGCACTGTAGAGCTGCTGAGCTACCACCCGACGACTGCGTGATAATGAGGCCATAAGAGAGCGCATCGGATAAGGCACGGGAGTACAATTTCAATTTGACTGTGTTGTGGAATTTCCGCCAGTAAGTGCCTTGACTTCTAGACGATGATGCTGGTCACGGGCATAAATCTTCGCCCCTTTCTGCGCATATGACCCTCCCGCAGTTTTGGGGGTGGTCGCCATTCGGCCGTACTAACCGAGTCGTGATCAGTGATTGACACCTTGACCGGAATTCTTCCGCATACGGCATATACACTCTCATGGGTCCCGAATTCTGGAACGAGCTTAGGACGGGGACATCTGGCACATGGTGCTTCACGTCGTCCGGGTTTAGGAGTTGAGCCCGCTAAGATGACATCTGATAGCTCCCCCTAGTGAGTTTCCATTGGAATCAATACATAGTGATACAGTATGCTAGGCCTGTGCCTGCTTAACGTACCACTGACATCTTCCATACTTGATCTTGATTTCTGTTCACCGTCACCATTTGTGGGGTGACTTAAAATGGGTGGGGTGGCGTGTATGCACTTATCGATCTGCTGCAACTCCTGAAAATTATTTGGTATAATTCTTCGAGAAGATACAACTGGGCAATATGATGCTATGACATTGACAGAAGTGTGTCCGAGCTAGAACGCCCGCTGTTCCGGGGTTGGCGAAATTGAATTCGACTTGAGGGCGCCGGTCCGGCATTCCCGGATCTGAATTCAACCAAAAAAGGCAGGTAAAGATATACTGTACTGACTTGTGGGCCCCGCTTAGAAGAGATGCGGCGCTGAAATGCGTCAAGCACTACCCTGATGTGCCTGTGACCCACAACCAGGTAGTGTACTATCCAGAGTCGAGTAAAAAGAGAAGAGCTCGACTGGGACATGCGGCCCAGTTATCGAATATCCCTAAGAGATAAGAGATACGGATAACAGCAGCGCATAGCGGCTAAAACATGATTGTCCTGTCGAGACAGTGGGAGGAGAGGTGTTTGTTGACTGGTCCAAATGTGGTTTTTACACCTATTTGCGCAGAAGGCGGCAACAGATGTTATGGTCATTCACGTGTGGATGACGGGCAGGCTTGAGCGAAAATCTGCACAAGCGGCAAATTGACTTTTTCTTCATCTCTCGCTACTCGGGACACTGTACACCTATGACATATTGTAGCCGTATGCAACTTATAAATGATGCTGAACAGGAATACCGAGGATAAATCCATATTTTCTCTGGAGTTGCGACCTATCCACGTATCATCTACTTCGAGATGATCTAGTACGGGAGGATGAGCGTCCCAATCCACAATGATAACTGCTGAGCTGTGATCGGATTGCAATGAATCAGGAGGTACAGGTTGTGGCAGTGAACTAGAGGCCGTCGTCTCTTGTAATAATCCACTTGACTCTTTTTCTCCAACTTGGGACAGATGATAAGAGGATTAGAAGGTGCTGCTGATGCCTTGAGAACATTCCGGGCAATTGTTTACGTGGCCATCATGGGTGATGTTAGGAAAGCAAAAGATAGTCTCTGTTGCTAACTCGATGATGAACACAGAAGACCGTTTAATTTGTTCTCTACAGCAGGTTTTGACCGGTCACATGATCACATTATGAGCCAACCGATATTCAATCATGTGACCACTCAATGACCAGACTGTCATATGTAGGTCGTCTATAGACGGAAATTCGTTGAAGGTTCGATGAAGATGAAGATTGAGGATGCGTTTGCAACAACTATGATTCCAGGGGAAGGGATGAATCAGGTCACAAACAACGGGTTTAGTCATTCCACGCTTCTGCGCTGCGCTAGCTGAACGGGATCGGCCCGGTCACATTCGGCGTCTAGTCACTATAAAACTACTAGTAACAACGCACAGACCACGCGCGTCTTCAGTTCGAGACTTACTTGCCCACTCCAGCATTATGCCGGTGGTACCGTGACAGTAGCTGCCTGCCAGGGAGCACGACCGACTCTTCCCAGGCAGTCCAGTGGCACCATGCTTCACATCCCCAGATGAGTGTAGGCGTAAGGCGGCCGGCGCCAGATTCACGAGATCCGGGTACACGAGTAATGAGGCTCGTATGGAAAGCGCC
Source organism: Lactarius sp. MG50 (assembly GCA_003314065.1). Taxonomy (NCBI): domain Eukaryota; kingdom Fungi; phylum Basidiomycota; class Agaricomycetes; order Russulales; family Russulaceae; genus Lactarius; species Lactarius sp. MG50. Next base: position 14,037 of record QLOZ01013966.1, read on the forward strand.
TGTACGTCACAACGATACCAAATGAAATATCCGACGTCGGGGAAACTGCACCGAGTCATTTTTCGGAGTTGTGTACGCCGGCGCCAGTCCGAGTCATTGTCATGTCATGGTGTTGTAGTACTCGGATCGGAATCCACACCACCCCTACACACTGTAGAGAATCACACTAGCGTCTAAGTCCTCGAGACGCTGGACGCCAAATCAACGTCTGGACAATTCGTTTTCAATTATATGTATAGATAGTTAACGGAACCGGTTACAGTAATACAAAGATACAAAGCCTTTCATTTCGTTGAGCCGCCTTGTTTCCCTTCCTATTCGCGCTCCCCTCGCTGAGTTCTCCGCCTGTGCGTCCTGCACTCAACAGTGAGAAGCCCAGGTGGAGGGCGCAGAGAGGATAGTGGCATAGAATATCCATCATGCATTGTCCGCTTGCCCAGGCCGAGCTCGCTTCCTCGCTTTCCGGGTCGTCTCTGAATCCATTGACAAGCGTCGTCGCGACGAAGTATCTGCGGATCAAGAATCGGGTACCACAAAATGTCGACAATTATTTGAGTAACACCCTCCCGGTGAAGACGTCCTTGCTTACTTGCATCCCCACATCCGCCGCCTCTTGGACTGGGTGGTAGTCCGCTAAGGCGGTCACCAGGCTGATCGATCCCCTCGATACCAGCACCGATGCTGCTACGCGCCCGTCCAGAGCCCTGCTGAGGCAGATTGACCTGCCACAGAATGTGTCGGGTGGGCTGGCCGGGGTCTTCTGCGGGGCCACTTGGTATAGTGTGCTCTGTGCTGTACGGCGATGTGAATGGGGGCGAGGGAGGATAACTGACTGTAGGTTCCGCGGCTCGTGGTGTGACTTCGCTCACGGGCGGCAGGAGGTATTCCCCCCGCACAACCTGATACGCAGCTTCCACACGGGACTTGAGGAGAAGGGTGAGCCATTCCCTGACAACGTCGAGACCCTGATCTTTGTACAGCCCGCCCACGAAGGCCTATGCACATCTTCAGAAGAGCGTTACCTCGGTAGTAGAAGAATGCTGATACCTTGAAGACATCCACTTTGGATGGGATGATGGGTCAAAACGTCGGCGCGAGCGCAGGGACACTAGACGTACTTTGCACGCTCTGCGAAGCCCTGAGACGTCGAGCTTGACATTCCGGAAGACCAAGTCTCTTGTGAAGCCCGTACAGCACAGAACTCGAAGCAATTAGTCAGGCAAGTCTCACGTTATTACAAGGGGACATATTACACTTCTGCGAGCACGCCTTTGCATTTGACATAATCCCTCACTTTCTGGATGGTCATAATGAGAGACCAGTTCCGAGGAAAACGACGGTGCATTGGCTTACTGAGGAGGGACCAACCCGCAAACATGGATATAGTGTTTGAATAAGATCAGTAACGGCTAGGCCAAATACTTGGTCTCCGATGTGCCCTAATCTTATAGGAGTTTAAGCTGAATTCCAAAAGTAGGGGAACGACGACTCACCTCTTACTGTTGAAACCCGGATCGCTTTGAGGCGCCTGGAAGTTGCCCCTCTGCCCCATAGCCATGCTGCTGTGCGTGAAGACCTGCTTCCGAATTTCCTCAGACTGTATTGTTGGAAGTGCTGGTATGCCAAGTGCAGAGTCGGGTCCGGGGGAGGGAAGAGGAGACATATTTCCTACAGAGGAAACGGCAAGGGAGTAGTGAGGAGCGGAGGGCAGGAAGGCACGATTAAAAGGCCTGGGGGAATTGACTTGCCTCATGCGTTCTGGCTTTCTGGAAACATGCCATGCCAGGGTTAGATCAAGTTGTGGAGGACACGAGTCATCCAACGGTGTCGACAACAGAAGGTGCATGAACACTGTACCCTCTAAGCATACCTTACATCTACAGATCCCGACAGCGCGAGGCGGAAACTGCTTGGGATGATACCAAAAGGAATTCGCAGGTCAACTCTTCACGCGCCAACAGTCTGGTACGCATTGTAGGGCTAGCGCTGCAGAACCGCTGCCTGACGACTAAACACGATGATTGTAGGTATCAGAGAGCGGACCAGATTGGGCGCAGGAATCATTAGCCCGGGCAAATCAAATCCGAAGGTTCCTAGCATTTCTGGGTTCGTCGACGGCCTGAACTCTTTGATGGTTCTGTGCTTACATTTTCACCCCTTTCTGTGCATATGACCCCGCTGCTGCTTCAATTTGAAGGTGGTCATCATTTCATTGGACGGCATGTTTTCATCTGATACGGTACCAACCGGGTCATGGGCAGTGATTGACACCTCGCCCAGGACTATTCCGGCATACAGTATGTTCTTATGGGTTCGAGCTTCCGAAACGAGTTTAGGACGGGGACGTCAACGTAGCCTATTGTACTACTTCGAGCCGTCTGGGTTCAGGAACGGAGGCTATTATGCTGACACCTGATCAGTGATCAAACCCCTAAAGCGTTTCCTGGGATCAACATATAGTTATATGGTAGACGGTAGACCCGTCTGTACAGTACTTAACGTACTTTTGACACGTTCCCTGCCCACTTTTTGTTCACCTGGACCCGCACCATCTACGCAGTGACCTAAAAATGGATGAAGCCGCGTATACCCACTTCCCGATTAGCTGCAGCTTTATAGGAGAATTTGGTATAATGCTGCTCTGAGACAGATACAACTGGGCAAGTTAACGCTATGACATCGACGACGGGAATGCGTCAAGTTAAAACTAGAACGGACCGCAGGGCCAGTCCGAAATTCCCGGTCACCCTGAATTGGTGTTGACTGAAGATGTACCAATTTATAGTTAGTCTCCTGTGTTTCCGACTCTTGCACGCTGCACAGTAATCATTGGTCAATGACAGTACCCATGACATTGACCCGAGTCTAGGCTTGCTTAGCCCGGAGAAGGCAAAATGAGACGAGAAGCAGGGTCGGGGCCGCGTCAGTTTATTTATTGATAGCGAATAGAACCGTCACCAATTCAATAGAGCTCTATTGAATTCGAAACATACTTGTATGGCGACGGGGATGAACCGTGTCGTGACGTGGGATCACCCCATACGGGATATATATTGAGCGCTCGAACTGAATAAACAGCTCGGACGACTTCGTCGGAGAACGGCTCGGACGCCCATAAGGTTAAGTCAGTCATGATGGTCATTGAAAATCGGCGTTCAGACCGAACTACCTGTCAAGCCACACTCTACTTCCCAGCACTCCTGTCAAATCTACCAGTTACGAGTGGTGGCCGACTTCTTGGAAAAGTGATCGCTGCTAGCGCCAGATCGGTTGGTTCATCGATGTTTCTCGGCATACTGTCGACCGGACTACTAATAGTCACTACTGCAGTAGCTTCGGTCTTTACTACAACTGCACATTCTATGCCGGAATGCAGGTGTCATATATTGTCACAGAATCGCACCCACCTCGTAGATTGCGGCGTGGGTTGCCCGTCACGGGACTTCTCTTAGACTACAATTCTGCCCTTTCAAGTGTGCTTTCCGCCCACTAGGTCACTGACACAATGCGGTGCCAAGACTCAGGTTTTCTGCTCTATCGTTACTCACTTAGCTGGGCTCGTCAGTTGCGAATGCTGCGTGCATTTCGTTTACTGGGTGGCTCCAAGCACAGCAAGTTGGGGATATCTGCGCACACGAATAGTATTCTGATTTATCATCATGAATGTTACACTTTTGACAGGCCGGTGCCAACTTCGAGGTCCTGTAAGCCAAAGCTCACGCGTACCCTTCAAGATACAGCGATCTCCCAGCTTGGACACGTATCTCTCCATGCTTCCACACTCTCGGTAGCGCCAGATCAATCCCAATCAATCTTCTGAGTTGACGTGATGGCGCCTTGAGGTTTTCTCCTCTCATTACATGGATGGGTTCGTTGAGCGCTCACCAAGAGAATGTCACCCTGCCTTTACAATAGGGGCAAGTCTCGTGATGTGAGGCGGGCCTGGGAGTTCGCTTGTGCCGGTGCCCGCGGGACCCTCACATCCTCTCCTTCCACGCTGCGTTTGTCTCCAAGAGAACTAGATACAGTAACGCCCCCTGTTACCCACAACCTTAGCCGTTTGGGTAAGTTGAAGAAAAAGACACATGCTTGCCGCCTTGCGATAACGCGACTGGGGCCTTCACAAGTGCCTCTGCTCGCCGTAGCGCAAACATGCTACTATGTCAAACACGCCATTAAGTGCTGGTGCTATCCTTGCGTGCACAGGCCTGTAGGCTCACTTGCTTTCGGCACTCTCCAACCAATCCTCTCAACTAGCGTACACTGTACTGAATCGCCATGGTACAAACGAACGTAAACCACAAAATTTAACACTGATCACAGGGATTAGCCTTGTAGCAGGACAATTGAGATAGAAAGCGAGAATCATAGGTAAGAGAAGTGGTTTCGCGGGATCCAGTTACTCTTCTTGAACTTTGGCCACCGCTTCGGACTTGGGTCGCATCACTGACGTGATATACGTGCTGCAGGACGGAGTTTACGCAGACGGCAGCAGGTACTCCCTGCGTATGCCGTCGTATTCTTGGTAAATATACAACTTGATGAGCGAGTCAAGCCATCTGTTGACGATTTCCAGACCCTGTTCTCTGTACAATCCACCCACATAAGCCTGTGCGACAACTTTCAGAGACGTTCTTTATCTCAATGTTGGAGTGAGATATAGCGATACCTTGAAGACTTCAGCTTGAGAAGAGTGATGAGTCAGAAACTGGCGTGCGGTGCTGCCGGACAATGATACAAACCTTGCGCGTGCGGCGATCTTCTGACCTCGTCGGCTTGGGCGGTTTGAACCAGGAGACGCTGAGGTAGCCCATACAAGACTGCACTGAAGGTAAAGGTCAGTAATCAATCAGGGCTCGACTCAAGAAGTATAATACATATTCGCCAGTTTGACATGGTACTTGAGGCGGTCTCTCAGTTTCTAAATGAGTTACAAGGATGGATCAGGTCCAAACGAAAGAAAGGCTGGTCTGACGGACAGATGAGGGACCGACGCATAAATATGGAAACAAGTCTCTAATAAGGTCGGTAACGACCAGGCCAAATACTTGATCTCCTAAATTAATAAGTCTTCCAAAGGCATTGGTCATCTCTCACCAGCGAGAGAATGGCGAGCTTACAGTTCATTATCGGGGCTTGGGTCATTCGGCGCATCCTCAAATGCACGCCTAGGGCGCCTGGACAGGCTTCGGTGCGTGAAAATCTGCTCCAGGATCCGCTTGGACTTTATCATGGGAAGGGATGGTAGCCCAGACCGTGCATTCACTGGGGAGGACATGGCAAAGATGTTCGGAGGGATAGAGACACTTTGTGAGGGTTTTAAAGCCAGGGAGTTCCAGAGGGGCTGCTTCATGCATCTTTAGATATACACAAACCACGCCATTCCAGGGATGGTCACCCCACGGCAGCCACGGGTAGAATACGATCAATAACATAATGAAGAATCAGTCAATCTCACCTGTTTAGAGACACCATGAAAGGATAGTAAACCTATAGCTGATACAAAAGAGGAATGGCCATGCAGATACCAACTACAGATCAGACCACTTTGTACAGCTATCTATGACACGTCCTGCACAAAAGGGGTAAAAGGGGCGATAGTATAGTTGATGCTGGCAACACACTACCCTCTGGGCATGCATTTGACACTGTTCGCCCCACCGTAGGCCCGGAGCTGCTTGGATATGTATTTCCTCTTCGTATTTTCCGCCGACGACTAACCCCCGGTCCTAGCACCTGGCACCGTGGTGCCACTTGGGTCGGCGGGGTCGCCGAGTGTATGTTAATGACGGTGACTGAAATGAATCAAATTTCAGAACCTTCCGCATTCGGTAAACAAGCAAGGTATAAGCTTACAGCAGCCCACTCCCCATAATCGGCGGTCATATGCGCGCGCAAATCAAAATATGGACCCCCGGGCTAGTAGAAGAGGTTAGGATATACCAGCAGTATGAGATGGCCGCCCACCAGACTGCATGGTGTGTAACGAGGCCTTTGTGGCCATAGTGAGTTAGCGAGGACGAGAATGCTTGGGCAAAGAATTCCTGCAAGTCCGCAACCTTTCGCCGCCCGGTTGACCCAAGTACTGCAGTTGATGGTGTCACTTGGTGTCACTACTCAGAACCACGTGACCACGGCACCTGAGACTTGGACCCGGACCACAACTGCTCTTTCTTGACTTCCTCCGCGGGAACAGGGGCCCATACAACTCCCATACACTCAAACAATAAGTCCCAGAATCGATCTGGTGCCGTTAGAATGTCCGGCTATGCTCAAGGTTTCCCGACCCCTTTTTCCCAGTCGGGGCAAAGTAATTATGGAAGTCGACTGGGAACCCGCTAGAACCACGGACCGAACTAAGAACTAACAGCTTGGTCTTTTCTATGGATCTGGTCCTGAACCGCCTTGCTCCCGGGTCATACGCCTTCAATAATACACCGTATGTCAAGTGCCCGGCTGGTCGACTCGTTTTGCCGACTTGGCCTCTGTCCAATTCTCTCGATCGCCGCCCAACTTGGCTTATCTACTAGTCCTCAAAGCTCAGTGTTGAGGGTTCTATTTGGTTCTACATGTTGAATTAGTCGAGAAGCTTGTGCACACCAGAGCGTGGTTACTTCGCCTCGTCGTAACGTGTTCATCACCTAAGTGCAACCTGCTCATTACGCAACAAGTTGCTGTCTTTCTCACTGTCTTTCTCCTCGCCCGAGACGACCTCGCTGCAAATCCACTGTTAGGTCCACAATAAGTCTCAGCCTTCGTAGTGTGCTACAACCCATGTATGCAGCCCCTGGCGCCTTTTTCGACTCTGCCAGTCGACCGCAAATGGGAGCGCCATGTATGGCTGTATTTATCTTCTTCCAAGGAGTTGACTAGACATTTTTGAAGTGTACGACCTGCCGCGTATCCTTGAATGGCACCTTGAAAAGGACTGTCTAGGGCTACCCAATGCCATCGCGAAGATAATGCAGTACGTGGATTCATTCGGAGGCGCCCATTTCTTGTTTCACGTGTCCCTCAACCAACCGCCCGTAATTTACGAAATTCACACCCACATGCCCATGTTCATCACATCAGTTGCAATATGTTCCCCTTCCCGCTCGTAGGCAGTCTTCCGATTCTACCAGTAGTCTGTCCCGAAGTGCTACGCGATAGCACTGCCAAGCATGCCCAGATGCAGGCCCTTTCGCTTATCTTCGGGACACGTGTCGGACTCATGGCAGGCGCCTATACCTGTCTAACTCGTGATTCCTACAATCCTCAATACGTCCATATATAGCGCCCAAGGTTCCTCTGTCAGCGCCTTGCTGATCGATAAAGGCTTTTCATTATGAGCGCCTGGCCTGGCACTGACGACGCCCATGTCGTTACTGTCGAGTTGCTCCTAAAGATTGTGATTGTTCTATTTCTGCCTCCTCGCGACATACGCGCGTGCAGAAAACGTGTAAAAGGCTCTCGAACCTAATTGAGAGTCCCCTACTCTTGCAATATGTGTAATCATGAACGAACTCTTACGTCGTGGATATTCCGTCGTTAGATACGCCTGTAAACTGCCGTCTCGAGACGCTGCGACGTTGGGAGCGCGTATGGGCGGTTCTGAGGGTGCGCGATATGCCAGATCCGGCAGCGAAGAGCTCCCTCCGCTACGCCATCTGCGATACCTTTCTCACTGGAGTCCTCACGCCAGGTCACTCCCTATCTTTCGATCTACGCCCCCACTTCGTCGTCGTCTCAGGGCAATGACAACTGGACCCAGGTCGACCTTCGCCTGTTCGCTGTCGTCTCCGTGATGGAGCATGGCATGACTGTAGTCATAATCGATCCCCTAGCAAGCCACTTATGCCAGTTATTGCTCCTTGCGTCAGGGGCTCAAGGGATCTTTGATGTGAAGCATCACGCATGGGGAACCTCCAGTTGTCCTGCCGCTCCTGGACTTTTTTCACGGGTGAGGTGCACCCTGTTGCTGCAAACCCTGTGTTCCCCATAGTCACACAGGTTGCTTTTGATCTTGGCTTGCATGCGCAAGCTGAAGTCCAAGGAGATTATCCTCCTTGTGCAGATGAACCAAAGAATATCGGAACGATCATAATATCAATCTCTGTCAGTGGTACCGCCTAGATTGGGTACCGGACATGTAGTGAGTGTGAGTGTGTCCAGGAGCGATCGTTCTGGTAGTTGACTGAAGCGAAATCGTAGATCAATTATGGACACGAATCACACGCGCCGAGATTTGCCATGGTTTCTTCTGATGCCGTCGCTGATATGTCTGCTCTCACGCTCCCACCTTTAGATAGCACGACACAATACGAGTGGGGACCTGTTTCTACAACCGCTATCACGAGAGACCTTCAGGCTCTCCTCGGTATCCATGGGCTAACAACTTCCTCTCTAGAACTACCAGATGCAGGGCACGATCCGACTGGTGTTACGGACCGCCACCCCATGCTACCCATAGAGCTCATCGCGCTGTCACGCAAAGCGTTACTTAAAGCAACAGCCGCAGCAGCATCCAGGGCCGACCCATCTCCGAAGACCGATGTGAGTTCCATAACGTGAATGGGTCCCGCGCGCGGCACGGATACTCTGGGAGCCTTTTGGCCAGGGTGAGTGCAAGTGCACGGGGCAGCGCTGGATCTGGGGGGGGGAGCGGCGGGACCACCTCTCCACGTTTGTCAGTCCAGTCGTGCGAAGAGTTCGCGGAGGACATTGTGTCCAAGGTGCCTTGTTTCAAGACGGAACTGAGGCCGTATAAATCCCATTTGCGTCAGGTCGTGACGGATAGCGAGCAGCTGCTTCGGTTCGTGCGTCAGCCAGTGGTCAGTTGTGTCCATGTACTGTGGGAGCGCCGTGGCCGGAGGGAAGTTCTACGCAGGGCAAGGAACCTTGTTCTATTAGCTTGCACGTCGTGCAGTGATAATGTACGTCCATAGTTGACTGCCTGGAATGGTAGAGCATCATGCTGTGCCAGTGCACGCCGGAGCTTCAGGCGCCGTGGGAAAACCTCTTTGACCTGTGTTCTATTGCTGCAAGTAGCTTCGAGGCTTTGCCCTGTTCTCCTTCTCCCTTACGCAGTGGATCTCCTACTTTTCCCCGCAGTCACACACCTCTAAACTGAAAAGCATGTGTCCCATCTCCGGATATCATTTCCCCTTAGCACTGTCCCTGGATGAGCAGGACGATCTAGTGGGTATATAACTGTAAGTTATACACGCAGGCTGGCTGGGTACAGCACGTCTTCATCCCAGTCCCTCTATATTGACCGGTGTACTAGTCATGGCTGGCGAAGCCCGCTTCCACCTTGCTTGTTTCCCCTGGTTCGTCCCATCCAGCACACTCTCCCCGTCTATCATCACCTCGAGTTGTGTTTGGGCGCTACAACACGCGCCCAGGGTGTGTACTTGTGCACCCGGTTACATGCGGACTTAATAACGGGACAGGCCAACAGCATGGCAGACCAAACTGGCTCTTATAAGGTATTGGCGTACTCACGCCGCCATACGACTGTGCCTGGAATGGTAACCCTGAGCCACGTTACTTGTGGACCTTTGCCACCTGCCCTCAGAGAATAGAAGATCAAACGCGTCACCCGATCTCGTTGGAGCGTGGTCTAGGCACACCCTGAGCCACGCACGTACATTGTGATGTGTTCGGTGATGTGTTCGGTGGAATGTAACCATGCCCCGTTTCTGCAGGTTCCTGCTAGGACATAATTTTCCCACGCTCGGACGGACCTTCACTGCGCCGCAAGGTGTTCCAATGTGCCTGCGAGCACATGTACCCGTAGGCACGAATATCACTATCCCTTAGGTAGTAAACAGGTACTGCGGGTGATCCTCCGCCATATCGCCGTATAGCCAGATACCTGTATAGCCTACCTGGCAGTAAATTTACAAGTTCTAGGTATTCTGGAAGCCTCTCCTCTATTGTTCACCCGGTGCCACTACTGATATGGGGGCTTTGAGCTTGAATTTAATGGGTTTGAGTCTGAAGGTGGATTGATGCCGGGGACGGCCTAGACAACGCCTTATCAGGATGAATCAGACGCCTCGACCAGATCGATTTCGAAGGTGGCTCGCAAGTCGGTCTCTAGTCGCTTCCATAGCAAGCTGGTCCTTACAAGCTCGAAGAGGGAGGGTCTCGATGGGTTATCTGTGGCGGGTGGTGAGCCACTGATTGAGAGGTGAGATGTTCGTATAGGAGATTAGCCCGGAAATTACCTACAAGGGCGCAATGGGGCGTCAAGGAGGGTGAACTGAAACGGAGCCAGCGGCCGTGCCAACAGTGGAGCGAGTACACCAGTAGGAGGCGTGTATGTTTCTACGTTCTCAGTGAGATCGATTTTTGTCGGACAACGAGGAGTTGGCTGCATGTCTTGGGGCCACTGGCACTGGCCGTCTAAGCCGTATTAATCGAGTGGCAAGGTAAGGGCTGTGCCCGACAGAGATACGTAATATGGTGTTGTGCCTAGTTTGGATGATTGGGAACCCTCGTTCGGTTTTTTTCTTCTTATTTGTATTGGCAGTGGAAAACGGGCAATCTATAATCCCATCTTGACCTGACTCATCCCACCCTAAGAAATCCTTGACATTCCATCGAACCCATCCCCGCTCACTCACAGCAGTCCGCTCATAGCAGCGGACTCACCCGGTAAGACCGATCTTTCGGTCTCTTTTTTCACCCGACAGGCCTGTGCACCCCCCTCCATCAAGAATCTCTATATATACAGCCCCCTGCTTACCTCTTGACCCTTTCCCCGCAAAAACACTCTTCCCGTCCCTCTGCTGCATTAAGCTATGACTGAATACGACTACTCTCCCGAGGCCTACGAGCGGTACATGGCCACTCAGACCCGCATCTCAAACTGGATCGACGGCGTCTCACAAAGCATGCAGACGCCTCCTTCCTCTCGCCACTCCTCAGACTATCACCAATACCGTTCTCGCCCTACCTATCCCAATCAACACAACCACTCCCAGACACACTCACGGTCCAACTCCCTCTCCCGCTCCCACTCGCGCGGGAACTATCACTATCATCAAGAGTCTTCACGACCACGCTCCCACTCATACTCTAACTCGCGGCCACAGGTTGCGAGGTTTTACACCGCTCCCCAACCCACTCACTCACGCGCATATGCCTATGCATTGAACTTACCCCCACCGCCTGTCCCCATCCCAGTGCCGCAACCAATTTCCTATCCTTATCCAGCGCCCCGCCGTTCACGGACGCTTCCTCCGCAGCCGCAAAACGTGTTGTATCGTACGTACGACGTACCGCGTGGGGGTCACGCATACGTCATCACACCACCCGCTATTGGTGGCGGACCCCCCCAGATACATGTGCAGTCCCCTGTGCGTATCCCATATGCCGTTTGTTCTACCGGATGACCTGGTGTGCTGACCATTATTTGTCTTTTGTTGTGGTGTTGGCAGATAACGCCGACAAAACGGGCGCAGCCGCTGCTCAAGCGCTTGTTTACAAGCTTTGGACCTTGGGGCTCTTCCTCTTCTGGCCCCCCGCCCAAGTCGAAGTACCCACCGCCAAGAAGGCATCGGAGGAGAAGCAGCCTTTGAAGTTCCCATTCATTTTACGATCACGCGCCGGCGCCGCATTTTTTGCTGAGTTAATCGATGTCTCCCTAGACTCTTACAAACAGTCTCTTCCATTTCTTACCTTCTCCATATGTGCATGTTTTCGCCGTGCCTGCATAGATTGGTTTTTTTTCCCACACTCCGCTCTTTTACCCGATAAATTCCAAAATATTCCCATGACGTCCTGCGTCCTGACCAAACCAGAAGCGCTCAAGAAAACTAACTCTTGACGAATTGTTAGATTTGTTAACGACGCATAATTTTTTTTAGGGTACATGGGTCCAATAATGATGTTTCCAGACACCTTTCCGCTTGCCTCTTGTCTCCTTGCTTGCTCGCTTGCTCAGGTAGCTAATTATTTCCGGCGCGGCGCAGAGGCAAATTGGCAAATTGGTGTGATCTGCTGATCTGGTCTGACGAAAACGTGACCATCGAAGGTGGTAACCGGTCCGTTATTCGGCCGGTTTCTTATTGTGTCGAGATTTGGTTCGGTAGCAGTCGACGCCTTTGTGTAGCTACACAAAAGTGCAATCTGCAAGAGTTCTACCACCTGAAAACCGTCTTTTCAAGCTGCCTAAACCATTCAAGCTACTTGACGCCATCGGCCTTGATTCGGTTTCATGCGCTTCCCTGTAGCATGATTAAGCCAGATCCCATCAGGTCTACTTCAATTATACCTACCTTCTCGCGGATGAAGGGGTTATCCCGCACTGGGGCTCTGCACCACACGTTTCTTGCATCATGTTCCGAATTAGGACCGCTGGGCCACAGCTGTATAAACTCGTATGACGAAGGGTGTCCGAAGCTTCCGAAGCGGCGCGCCGCATCTGCAAGAAGGGAAACGTGCATCTCATCATGATAGATCCTCAGGGTCCAGACGGAGGCGCCACCGGCCGCTTTAAGCAATATAGATATAGACCGATGGATGGATGGGACTGGTAACTATAACTGATAAGGTTATTTACCTATCGAACAACCCCCAACCCGCAGACCCTCTTTAATTACCCCGGGCGTTTCTTCGGCGCTGACGCAGGTCAATCAAAGGCTAGGCCGACGTGATAACAATTATGGGCACCCCGTTGAGCCCGCGTTCTCGAACTGGGCGGCCCACTCGGCCGACGAGGTGCCCTGAAACCAGAGACTCCTTCAGAACAAATACAAATATCGCGCATAGCCCGCACCATCAGCGTCGGTGGTGGCGGTGGCTCGTACAGTAGCATGCGTTGTTTTGTTTCCAGGTGAGCCACTGATCGGCTCATCCCGCACCGTTTTTTTCCCGTCTGATGGCGGGGTTGCTTCTTTAGGTATCAAACAGTATCTGCCAGGCGGTTGTCAAGTCATTGATGCTGGTGCCATTGGGACGGTCGCCCGGCGAACCCCGCTGTGATGTATGTAACTGTGCGCCACCAATCATGGATGTCATCGTCGTAGATGGTCATGCTGGCTGCGCTGACACCCCCCTTTGAGCGTTCTACTTTTAAACCGGCCTGAGAAGTGCGGTCACCCAAAATCATGTTGATCGAGCCCACCAGTGCCAGTGCGGTGTTCATCCCTCTCGGGTTGCGCAACGCAAGAGGGCGTAACGGAGTGGTTCGCGCCAGTAGCCTGACAACACGGCATCGCATCACCCACCTAGCTGCGACAGAAAAACGCCAAAGTTACCCTACCCCAGGACTCGGGCACTCTTATTCCCTCCGGTTGGTTCTTTCTTGAGGGGATAAAGATCGGTGAATGATGCAATGATGGTGAACTTGAAGGCAGGCGCCACTGTTCGCATTGCATACTGTCAGGCTCGATCGACATCTACTATTGGTTGGGTTCCATACCTGCAGAGCGCAACGAAAGGCATCTGTAAAACTGGGGCAGTTGCAAACTATGGACGAAACCATTTACTACTACTGATACCTCAGTGACCTCACGTCCCCACTGGCAAACGGCTCTCACTGGCCCGGGCATAGTCCAGCCTTATAGCAACGGGGAGATTCTCGGGTTCCCGCTCGTGTTTTTCATGGTCACCAGAAGGGTTCATTGTTGCGTGCCATTCAGGTGGGGCTACGTCACACTTCCAATGCTCATCCTCACCCAAAAAATCATTCAACCACAATTACTGAGCAAATCACACCACAGGCCAGCATCGCAATTCGTGACTGTGGCAGCACGCTTTGTCATAATCATGGTCTCTTATGTAATAATCAGGAACTTTTTACTATCGGGACGTTCAATGCCACCGTGACAACATGCCACAGACGGCCAAGCTATGGTCTTTCTTATCCCTCAGGCGGTCCTCAGGTTTTTGAGATTGCTTTGTACATTTCCGTAGGTCTCCTAACTTCTACTACCACTCAACGTATCCCAAGGTCCTAGGGACTTTAAAATTCTCCGCATCTGCCGGTGATAGTCTTCATGTCATCAAAGTTGTTCGCCCTCTCTATGGAGATTCTTGTCGAGATCGTATCCCTCTTACCATCTCAGGATATCATAACTTGTTCCAGGACTTGCCGCCGGTTGCGGAGTCTGGTACTCGACACGCCATTGCTGCAATACCTCACTTACGCGCACCGCGCTGGTGTTGAGGATAATCTTCCTCCTGGCCTCACTACTCCGGATCGCTTCGCAAGATTACGGCAATGGGAGGAGGCGTGGAATAACCTAGACGCTATGGCTCCCACGGGGGAGAGGTTCGAGCTGAAGGATCAACCGAGCATGAGAAGGACAACCATGCTCCGTGATGGCTTTCTTATTCTCGTTTGTTTTCAGTATGAACCTCGGGATATAGGGGTGCCAGGTTTCTCCTTAATCGACCTTCGCTCCCCAGCCACGCCTGTGGTGAAAACAAAGATCTATCGAGATATTGTTGCGTTTGACCTCTCTATCGAGCAAAACATGATTGCAACGTTGCACAAGTAAGTAGTTTCGTGTAGCGATCATGTTCACGGCTTTCTCTGAAGCACGTTAGGGTGGTGGATGACGGACAGAAAGAACTTCAACTGAGCCTTTGGCCTTTCGATGACGATGACGAGCTCTGCACTGATCCTGAAGCTTGGAATGTCGACTACGTAATTGGGGATGGGTATATGTCGTGGAAGAATGTCGACTTGAAGATCGCACGGGAATTTGTTGCCGTCATGACATGCGGAACGTCGCCCGGTGACACAGACTCGTTCATACTTGTCGATTGGAAGGCCGAGGACTTATATAACGTGAGTAAGGTGGCCGTCGCGGTCTTGCGTCCGTTTTTCGTGGCCATGTTAACAGTCGTTTACTTAGGTTCTGAGCAGCCCCCCGACTTACGCACCCTCTTTCTGTTTCCTCGACCACGACACAGTTGCCCTTGTAAATATGCTCGATAAGACTATCGAGACTCACAAGATCTTTCGAACGGATGATGGCGAGGTCTCCATGAAGCGCTTCGGGGTGTTCAAGATCCCTTTTATGACAGATGACCTCGTTCACGCACAATGGAGCGGAGACTACCCCTCTATCCCTGGCCCTTCTCCAGTAGTGTGGCCGGAAGATTTCGAGCACCCGCCATCCCGTCTTCCGTTCCGGAGCAGCCTCAAGTCGTCCGTTGTCTGTCTCACACTTTTTTACCTAGGCCAGCCAACAAAAGAGCGAGAACTGTACGGCGACTGCGCCGCGAGGGTGATCATCCCTCGTGCCAAGCTTCTCGGCGCTCAGTCAGATTGGACAGAGTCTTCTTTCCGCTTGTTTCCCATCGATAGGGACGCGCGAGAGGAATGTGCGATCACAGGGACGCGTTGGATCAACGAAGGGTTGGAAGTTTTTGACTTCAACGAGGCACGCGTCCAGAGGGCTTTGACATCGAAGCGCGCCCGTGGGTCCGCCGTTGGGCCAGGATTGCCGAATCCCGTCGTCGAGGCCGCGGACATCCAGGCTCATTCCTGGTTTGAGCGGGATGTTTCGTCCTCGCTCCCGTTTTGCCACACGATTCCTATGAATCAGCTCGACGACCGCTATGATGATGTTTTGGCGGACGATGAGCACATAGTCGGTATCCGGTACAAGGTGAGGTGTCCTGTTGTCTATCTGACCTTTTTGCGCACGTTCTGACGAGATCTCCGGCTTTCAGGACAAACTGGGTGACTATGAATTTACCACGGATATAATTGTTGATGTGTGGACACTCTAGTCAACGCGCCAACGCTGGACGGATTCGCCGTGCTTGCCGATTTCGAACATGTGTTGGTGTGTGGGACGGAAATCGGATGGCTGAGCAGAAGTCATAAGGATGCTGTCACTCGGGCTTTCATGTGTTCTGGTGGAGGGCGTTTGTTTAGATACCATATCAGTCGTTGTTAAGCCATTGCTACTGGCGTCATTGAGCGGTTGCTCGGCGTGTGATGTATGTAACCGGGCGCCGGTCATCAGGGACGTCACCAAGATTGCCCACGCCGCTGCGTGGGGCGCGCGGCCGCCAAATCACGCCAATCGAAGTCATCAGGGCGTTGTTCCCCCCCTTCTTGAATGGCAACGTAACGCAGTGCCTCGTGGCTCGGAAAATGTGGGACCACTTCATCCCGCCTGGTCATTCGCAATACCCTAAGGGTTCATGGACACCTGCATTATTGGTTGGACAGTTACGGCTGCACCGGGGTCACTGGCAGGCACTACGAAGTACCCCGGGAAGAGTCTCAGGGTCACACTCGAATCTGTCGGGATCGCTACAACGATTTTCTGTCGCGTACTAGTACAACTCGAGTCGGACACTCTGCACCGTGACACTCAATACCTGTTCTCTCTTTATACTAGACGTCAGCGTTTCATGGAGCAGGAGGGAGGGCGCGATAAAAGTTCCTAAAATTCTGTGGCAAACTGAATGTACGACGTTTGCCGTCGCCCGTACTAGCTGCAGTCTTCAATAGATAAGAAAAGTAGGAAAATTCAAAGTTTCGACACTGTATTTAACTACTTGACATTGTACTGTTGAAGAGAGGTGTTCCGAGTCCGCCTAGTGAGGCCACGAGGTCTCGTCGTAGTAACCAAATGTTATACTGTAGTAATCCGCCATCGGTTGCTTCTTTAGATATCAACTGATACAGTATCTTCCAGTCGGTTGTTAAGTCATTGACTGCTGGTGCCATTGGGACGGTCGCCCGGCGAACCCGCTGGCTGTGATGTACGATGTAACTGTACATGGATATCATCATAGATGGTCATGCTGGCTGCGCTGACAGCCCCCTTTGAGCGTTCTACTTTTAAACCGGCCTGTGGCTCGAAGTGCGATCACCCGAACTCACCAGTGCCAGTACGGCGTTCATCCCTCTCGGACTGCGCAGTAAGGCGTAATGGCACTCAGTGGTTCGTGCCAGTAGCCTGGCAACGCGTCATCGCATCACCCGCCTAGCTGCGACAGAAAAACGCCAAAATCAGCCTACCGCGGGACTCGGGCACTCTTATTCCCTCCGGTTGGTTGGATGCCACACCTGCAGGGCGCAACGAAACGCATCCGGGTCTGTAAAACTGGGGCGGTTGTAAACTATGGACGGACTACACGTCCCCAAACACTCCTAGTCCAGTCTTACAGCAACAGGAAAATTCTCGGGCTCTCGCTCGTATTTTTCATGATCACCAGAAGGCTTCGTTGTTGCGTGCCCTTCAGGTGTGTGGACGTAGGAGTAGAAGCTCGAGAAT
>QLOZ01013981.1:0-11537 GCA_003314065.1 Lactarius sp. MG50
ATTATTGGACATTAATTGATCCCTAAGCGGACTCTGCTTATCCATTCCTGCCCGTCGTGTCAAGTCGCCAAAGCTCTGTAGCCCGGTGACGTCTATGGGGTATCTAGACTCGCCACCTGTGAACTGACTATGGCTCCGCGCAGCTAGCAGACTTGGAAAACTTGGCGCAACCCTGGGTGCTCATGGCTCGACCCGGCAGATGTCAGTGGCTTCATAGTGGGTTACAAGAACTGCCTAAGAACTGCCAGTGAAAGGAGCCAATATCCCTTGCCAAGCTCGAACGCGAGTACTGTCGTGTTACTCGCCAGCCGTACGCCATCATGGAAATAGGTTTTTCACACAGCTGGATGCTTTTGTGGGTTTGTCATTCCCCACAAATGATGCCGTACCCGCCGAAAAACTATTGACGTATGGTTCCTTTGCAGCTCGCTGTCATCTCAAAGGGAATACAGTAGCGGCACGGCACGCGCAGTGCCAAGCGAGTGCAGAGAAGGCGCAACTCTATTCTCGCGTATTTCCTCTCATAGGTTGGGTAGCGCAAGGGGTTCTGGCGGATCGAGGAAACCTACCCAAAGTTCGGGCAAAACTGTGCCACGGAAGCCCATGCACATCTTTAGGTTGTCTCTGATGACATGACAGTGCATTCGGATTAGCAGCGTGCGACATTGTTGATCTTTCGTACACCATATGTCGGACCCAACTTTTCCTGCGCACTGGGGCCACTTGCAGTATTTGAAAGGTAACTCACTGCCAAGATAGACTCGGATTTGACATTTCGTAATTCTCGATATTCCTACCTGATTGGCGATTTTTTTTCGCAGACTCGGTTCGTACCATAGTATTCCAGGAGCCCCGCTCTCCTCGTTCAGGCCGCTAGTCAAGTGGCATCCCCTGATGTTGACCAATTTCCAAACACGTGTGATGTGTGATGTGGTACGTTACATGATACGGGTCGCTGAAGAGTGCACAATGTTAGCAAGGGACGGCGCACAACAACAGATTGACAGGTGACCGATGAACGTCGGGCGGTGACAACGGAAGCAAGGCCCCGAGCGCGCCGTATCAGTCCAATCAAAACCCACGGCTATTTAACTATAAACATATGAAAACGTCATTACCGCTCATAAAATGAACGGCTAGAATACGGTGCTACCCACGCATATACATATTCCATCCGGGAAAAGAGTCCAGTCTGTAATAGTCCAACCAATTCAAAATGCAATATAATAATAGGTTCACCGTCTCGCATCATTTCATTACAGCGATCGTGCCTTTCCCTAACACGTCTTGCCGCCTCAAAAGTAACCTCAGTTAACGCCGTTGGTTGTCGACTTTTCGTTGATCCCTGCGGCTGAATCGACCGCCGAAAAAATATGGTTCGTTTGTCGAGACTTCCAATCCTGTGGCTGCATTCCTTCCTCCAATTCCCGAGCACTCATCCTGATCATCTAGTCTTTCGCAATCTGCCAGTGTGCCACCATGCTTGGGGGCTTCGCCAGATAGGTGATAAACGACATATTGGGATCACAAATAATTCGCTTCGACGGCGAACATGTACTGTACTGTACAGTACAGTATTGCCTGTCCTTCCGGAAACTAGCGGACGGACTTAGTGAGATGACTTTGATCAGTGCTACCGATACATTTGAGAACTCTGAAACGGTCCCAGGTATACACGAATTGGCCGCACTATATGACCTTCAGCTCCACGCCACACAACTACCTGTCTACCATTGGTCAGTGCATTTCACCACATTCCTGCGGCATTGACGCTTACATCGAATGGCGCCGCCTCTACTGCACTTCATTGGATAGCCTTCTCTACACCTGCCACATCCCACTGATTCTCCGTTATCTAAACCCAGCAAGATGGTATTAGTTGTGGCACTGATGAAGAGTGTCGGATATGGACAGGCACTTCCGCCGTTACGGTCGTGCTATCCATCGATGATCGTCTTCCATCAGAAGCTACTAGACCAGATATGTCCCTGCTTGTTGCCCATGCAAAAACTCCGCAATACCCCGACGACAAACTCATCTCCTCGGTTGAGATCCACTATCAGTTGTGCCGCAGATCATGGACTTTTCCACTCGTCGTGTCTTATAGGTTTATCAAGTGGAAGCGGGACAGTCAGTGCTGGTACTTCCAGGATACATTTATGTTCAAACAGTTTCTCGATAAAGTCGCAGACGATCCTGATATGCGTGAGTTGTGATAACTTTCTTTAATGTAACGGGATGTAAACACCAGTAATGGAATTCATTGGCCGACGTTCAACGCGGCGGTAATAAGCAACAGAGTCAGTACAAACTGTTATAGCGCGCACGCACATGGTTTGCAGGCGCAACGCTGTATAGGTCCATCCATGTGTGTCTCTGAAAATTTGGAACAGGATATATACCTTGTTCTGCTAGTTTCGAGATGACCACCGCCACACTCTCCTGGTATTCTCGTCCTACTCACATACTAAGAAAGTCCGAGCGCAGGCTCGGTAGAGTTGTCGGTTACGCTCACCTATCTACCGTAGCGGGCCTGCCCCTCTCTGCGCGGTAGTCAAGGAGACATTGCGTTGGTCGCTGATTTTCTCCCTTCGGCGTTGGTCATACCTCCATGAGAGAGGGCGGATACGAAAGCATGTTCGTCCCCAAGAGCGCAGTCGTCCCCCCAACTATGCGCGAACTCGACTTCAACATGGGATGTATTCGGTACGGATGCCGCGCGGCTCGGCCAGACCAGACATTAGGACGAGGAGTCCAGTCAAGGGGCTAGTGCTTGCCGTAGTAGGGTCCGAAGAGGGTCCCATGACGTCCGAGTTTGGACGGCGCGTAGTATGCACCGGGAGGGATGTAGTTGAGATGATGTTGGTCGTTGACTTTTGCGACACTTTTGTGGGTGATGCGATTTATGTGACCTGTAGGTGGGGGAGAGGCGGACATGGAAACCCTAGTTCATTCTGGGGTGACAGCGTCACTCTTGGGTATAGGGTTTAGCATGATACTCCGAGTCGACGATCAGATCAGCTGACATGTGCCTTTTCCGACCAGCCTGAGGGCCGTTTCGCACTTCCTTGGGGAGGGATCGGACCACTGACTGCCACGGTGTGAGCTGTGCCAATGGATGAGTGCGATTATTCAATCGGGTGCAAAACACTCCGGAAGTTCTGGTTGGCAAACAAGAACTGCGCCCAACGGTAACTGAGGTCATTGTGCTCATGGCCATTAGCGTGGCCTGCCCTTGTCTTGCCCTTCCCCCTTAATTATGTCAGGTCGTTGTGTGAAGAGGGTGGAAGGATTGTGGGAGGATGTCTGAATCACCATGGGTACTCTGAGGCTAAAAAGGCATCACATACGCGGCAGTGCAGCCACAGCGACTGAGAAGCCAGTATCTCACTGTCAAGACACACAACAGCGGACCTGCACCCGCACCCGCACCCACAATCCTCTGGTGTGGGCCATCAGTAAAAACCTCCAGAGCAGTCCCTGGGTCCCATCACGGAGTTACCACTCAGGCTATAGTAGGACACTGAGCACTGGTTGGTGACGCGCATTTTCGGTCTTCGGCCCGGGAGTGGTTGGCACCAACAGGTTCTTATGGCATTCGGGTGCCCGTTGTTAATTTAACCAATGGCCAGAACCAGTGCAGGAGCTGGGTACAGTGTGTCAGGAAGTACTGTAGTGAAGTCGCCATGCGTGCGGCCACACAGGATAGGCCGTTCTATGAACTGTTTTACAGTACAAATTTTATACAGGGCAGCCCAGATCGCTCCATTCTGATGGTTTCTTTCATACCTGAAATTTGCGGCATTCGGAGCACTCGGCCTAAGTTTTCGCGCGATGCGCCGCAGTGGTCACTACAGTAAGCTGAAGCATACAATCAGTGTGGTTGACAGAAACCTTCTGCTGAAACTGTCCCTGAAGGTCCCTGTAAGGACTAAACAATGGCGATAGTACACCGGCAGTAATCCCTTCCGACTCGGACTCGGAGCTGAGGTCGAGTATGTACTGTTAGCTAAAAATAACTTACATGGTACTGTAGTATATTGCATGTGTTTTTTTGTGGCAAGCCATAGCTGTGGTCATTGTAGAAAAAACCGATGATCGGGGGAGTTGTCAGGTGCCGAAGTATTTTTTTGGAGCCAGGGCCCGAATCTTTGGATCTAACGTTAAGGCGGCCCGCCTTACCGGTGGCCAATATGCCAGTGATACTAGTCCTAGTGCCATGCCTACATTGCTAATGCGCTCTCCTCTCCGCTTCACTGGCATGTCGTCGACAACAATCTCCTCTTCTAACTTTCGATTGGTACTTAATGCATTGGAAGACTTTGTCAGAAAAACTGGCATAGACCTTGAAAAGAACCCCTTCGCAGACAAGCTCCTCCACTGTGACTCTCCAGATACTATCCTCGAGCTTCTTCAAGACAGTGCAAAAGAGTTCAAAGACTACCGTGACGGAAATCTGGAGCTGATAAACTGGCTTACCCCCATAGTGCAAGTCCTCCACCCGCTCTCTGCTATTCTTGGTGAGGGGATTGGGCTGGTGGGTACTGGGGGTCAAACCTCCTGATCCTAGATTTACCCTTTCACCTCCAGGGGTTTTTCCCAGCAAGGGTAATTTTTGCGGGTGTCGATGTTCTCCTCATGGTACGTAATTTCCTCCATTTTCTCGTCCGTATACTTGTAATATCTAGCTATGTCAGGCCGCTGGCGGGGTCAGTTCGAGCTATGACGCCCTCATAGATCTCTTTGAATGCATCGGACATTTCCTTAAACGCCTCCATATCTATACAAAGATCCCGTTCACCCCTACCATGACTGATATAATCGTAAAAATAATGATCGAAGTTCTCTCCGTTCTTGCCCTGGCGACGCAACAGATCAAGCAAGGACGGTTCAGTAAGGCGTCTCATTACTTCAACACCCCCATGATTGAGCGTGCCATAGAGAAATTCGCAAGGAAGCTGTTGGGAGAAAGCGAGATCGAGGCTGTACTACAGAGGCTGGACCGGCTCACCCAGGATGAAGCACGGATGACGGCAACCCAGACGCTGGAAGTTGTCCATGGCCTTGTAAACAATGTGAAGATTGTCATGGATGGTACGCAACCCTTACTTATTGGTCGTTGAAGATTAAACAGACTGATCCGAGTAGATGGCCAGGCGTCAATGGAAGGTATACGGGAGGCTTTGGGTATGTTCAGCCTGTATGGAATGATCTTCTTTCGTGTTGACTGGGTGTGCTAGTTGCAATGCAAGAAGCGGCAAGTGAAATTAACAAGATGAGGCGTGCGTCCTCTCTCGCTCCTTCAATTAGTAATTGCCGAGGCTAAAACTATCTGCAGGTGACCAATTACAAGAGAAAATACGAAGTTGGCTCTCTCCCCCAGATCCATCAATAAACCATAACACTGCACGAAAAGCTCATCACGATGGGACTGCCGCATGGTTCATCGAAGGTAGCACCTTTCAGGAATGGAAATCGATGGGTTCGCTTTTGTGGATCCACGGTAAACGTATGTTTTTCTGAAACCTCACATCATTTCTCGAGTTGATAAACCCCCCTGCCGATTCTATAGCGGGATCTGGGAAGAGTATCCTTTGGTAAGTCTCCCTAATTTTTTTTTGTCCATTTCGTTCATAACGTCGACCAGCTCTACAATCATTCAAGAAGCCACAGCGACATACAATTCTGGGTTAGCCTCAATGGCATATTTCTATTTTGACTTTAAAGACACCTCAAAGCAAGATGCCCATGGCTTACTCACTTCTCTCCTTGCCCAGCTCTCTGCTACATCTAATCCTTTCTATGACATTCTTTCTGACCTATATTCGAGACACCATGCTGGATCTCAGCAACCTGATGATCGTACGCTTACGGAATGCCTGAAGGACATGCTAAAGTTATCGGGACAACCCACGGTTTATATAATTGTGGACGGACTCGACGAGTGTCCCAACACATCCGGGTTCCCAACGGCGCGGGAAAATGTTCTAGAGCTCTTAGAGGAGTTAGTCGATTTGAAACTCCCAAATCTGCGTCTCTGTGTCACGAGTCGTCATGAGGTCGACATTCGAACAGTTCTCCGTCCCCTGATGTCTCATCACGTGTCCCTTCACGATGAGAGGGGACAAAACCAGGATATCCATGATTACGTTAAAACCGTCGTCCAATCTGATCGAAAGATGAGAAGATGGAGAGATGAAGACAAGAAACTAGTGATTGGTATACTGTCGGCGAAAGCTGGTGGGATGTAGGTCATAAACATGTTAGCGTCTCGTATGAGTTGCTTACTTAAAAACGTAGGTTTCGATGGGTGTTTTGTCAGCTCGAAACGCTGCGTCGTAGTTTTCCAGCAACGATTCGACGCGTTCTGGATGAATTGCCCGAAACCCTGGACCAGACGTATGAACGCACGTTGCTGGGAATAGAGAAGGAGAAACGAGAATACGCCAACCGCCTACTTCAGTGCCTCACGGTATCCGTTCGCGCACTTCGTGTTGAAGAGCTCGCAGAAATTCTCGCTATTCAATTTGATGTTGGACACCTCCCCAATTATCACGTAGATTGGCGCTCAGAGGATCCACAAGAGGCCGTACTTTCCTCATGTTCCAGCCTGATCACTGTGGTCGACGCCGAGGGGTCTGCGATCGTTCACTTTTCTCACTTTTCTGTGAAAGAGTTCTTGACGTCAGATCGCCTCGCCAACGCAGGACAGAACCTTTCTCGTTATTACATCATTCCCGAGTCAGCACACACGGTTCTTGCCCAGGCTTGTCTCAGCGTCTTATTCCAGCTGGATGACCAAGTCGACAAAACCAGCATAGAGAACTTTCCCCTTGCCATGTACGCTGCCCAGCACTGGGTTGAGCATGCCCAGTTCGAAAACGTGTCACGAAGTATCGAGGGCGCAATGGAGCGTCTTTTTGATCGGGACGGGCCGTACTTTTCCACGTGGATCTGGATACATGACATCGACTATCCTTTTCGCGAACCTATGTTCGCGACTCACCCGACAGAGCCAGAGGCTGCCCCATCATATTATGCGACACTGTGTGGTTTCCGTGGTCTCGTCAAACACCTTATTGATACCTGCCCATGGGACGTTAATGCTAGGGGCGGGTACCACGCCACTCCGTTACATGCTGCACTGGCGAAGGGGAACATGGACATTGCACTGCTGCTCCTTAGGCACGGCGCGTTCGTGGATACCCTGGACAACGAGAATATGGGCCCGTTGCACCGGGCATCCCAAAGCGGACGTCGTTTCAATGTGGAGTTCTTGCTCGAACATCACGCAGACGTCAACATACGAAATGAAGACGGGGAAACCCCATTGTTCCTGGCCTCACGCGAGGGAGAGCTTGAGGTTACACGCGTTTTACTAGGACATGGTGCAGTTGTGGACCCGCCCGAAAACCGAGGGTGGACCCCATTGATGGCAGCTTCGCGATGCGGGCATTCGGAAATCGTACGGTTATTACTCAAGAGTGGCGCCGCCGTAGACTCCCGTGATAACAAAGGCTGGACTCCATTGATTGCAGCTTCGCGACGCGGTTATCTCGATATAGTGCGGTTGTTGCTCCACAATGGCGCAGCAGTCGACTCCCGCGACAATGAAGGGTGGAATCCATTGCAGTCAGCGTCTCGATATGGACACCTCAATATTGTACAGGAGCTACTTGACCACGGTGCTGAAGTCAATGCACAGAAAGATAACCTTTGGACTGCGTTGCATCTCGCATCAGGTGCCAGGAACCTTGACGTTGTACAGTTACTAGTCCAACGTGGCGCAGTCGTCGACGTGAGGAATCAGGAAGAAAAGACTCCCCTGTGGCTGGCATCCGATATTGGGGAACTGGAGATTGCGCGCATGTTACTTGAACATGCTGCTGATCCGAACGCCCGCGACAAGAATCAATGGAC
The DNA here is from genome assembly GCA_003314065.1 of Lactarius sp. MG50. NCBI lineage: Eukaryota > Fungi > Basidiomycota > Agaricomycetes > Russulales > Russulaceae > Lactarius > Lactarius sp. MG50. The sequence continues at coordinate 7,921 of QLOZ01013981.1, forward strand.
TCCGTGCCATACAGCATCCCACAACGGGCATCTCGATATCGTCCGTTTGTTACTCGAGCATGGCGTGGGTGTTAATTTTCCGAATGGGACTCTCCATACACCATTGGCCTTGGCGTCATTGACCGGAAGGCTTGAGGTTTCACGCTTCCTAATCGAGCGCAGTGCAGATGTGAAGTCTCGCGATAAGAATGGCTGGACTCCATTACACCTGGCATCGCGATACGGTCATCTCAATAACGTGCAACTATTGCTCGACCATGACGCCGATGTGAATGCGTCGAATGCGGACTCCTGGACTCCACTGCATCTGGCATCTGTTAACGGGAAACTCGCCGTTGCAGAGTTACTGATCCAGCGCGGCGCAGACGTTGACAAGCGGAACCAGTCCAAAGCAACCCCATTGGCCGTGGTCTCAGGCAGTGGGAAACTCGAGATTGCACACTTGTTGGTCAAGTATGGCTCAAATCCAAATTTGGGGGATATGAACGGTTGGACTCCGCTCCACAGAGCGGCTCGAGGTGGATATCTCGACATCGTGAAGCTGTTACTCGACCGTGGTGCGGATTTCAATGTGCCAAACGGCAGTGGTAAGACTGCAATAGAAGTAGCATCTAGCAACGGGAAACTGGAGGTTGCGGGGTTCCTTGCCGAGCGCATGGGAGGCGGGGATCCTCAGGACGTGATTGGCGTGACATCACAAAGCAAACACCCTGAACCTGTACTGCTGTCGTCTAGCCGCGAAAAAGACGCGGATGCCCTCGACACTGTCGACAGTGAGGGTGCTTCCCTGCATACTGCCTCGAGAAACGGGGATTTTGACATCGTTCAGTCATTGCTCGACCACGGAGCCGATGTCAACGATCGAAACGCGTCCCAGGAGACTGCGTTGGATGTGGCATCGAGGGAAGGAAGGTTGCGGATTGCAGAGCTGTTGATCAGATGCGGCGCGGATGTGAATGCCCGGGACAAGATTGGGTGGACTCCGCTGCACAAGGCATCATTATTTAGACATGCCGATGTCGCGCGCTTGTTACTTGATTCTGGGGCTAATGTGGATGCGCAGAAGCAAGACCTCTGGACGCCATTGCACCTTGCATCACGCAATGGTCACCTGGAGATTGTAGAACTGCTGCTCGAACGGGGTGCGAATGTAGATGTGCAGAATGACGAAGGTCGGACTGCATCCCAAGTAGCGCTCCGAAGGGGAGAGCGTCACATTTCACGATTACTGTCGGAATACGGCGCGCTTGGAGGATAGAAGACTGGCTCACATGGGATCACTCTAGACGTGTCTTATGCGGTATTTCCTTTCCAATTTATTTATCATATCATTGATATCGATAACGCAGTAGATGTCGTACGCCTCGCGACCCTTGCTTGCTTGTCTTTGCGTACTGTGCACTGCAGTAATTCCCGGGGTTGTTGTCTTGAAATTTTAAGTGCTGACATCAAGCTATTGTGGCACGACACAATAGCACTACCGCCTCATGCCGCCCTGTGGGGTCTATGCCCATTTATTATGAATCAAGGAAATTTCACATCGTATCTTCAACGAAAGGAAGAACACCTACAAAAATTACAGAAATTGGGTTGACACACGCACCATGTGAACGTGCTGGATCATGCAGTCTGATCTCCTAATGGGTGCTTCAGTTCTGAACCGTTCTAGATGCATTTCTCGGTTCATGTGTCCCATGCATCATGATTCAATATTCGTCACTGGTGTTCTGATATCAATGTTGTGGCAAATATATAGAAGTGATTCGATGATGGCCAGTGTCCTACACTTCACGCGCACCGTACTCAGACAGTAATTATGGTAATTATGAAACGAACGTGTCGCTCTCCTCTCCGGGGTGCTACTTGTGATGCAGTCCGGCCTTCGTCATTCCGCACATCTACATTGGCACCCCGTTCGAGCAGCAGTTCTACAATCTCCAGGGAACTGTTGCGTGATACAAGATGTAATGGTGTCCAGAGGTCCCGTTTCTGCGCATTCATACCCCCGCCCTAACAAGCGGCGCGCGACGTCAACATGTCCCAGTTGCGATGCCTTGTGTAACCGAGTCCACTCATCCTTATCCTGGGAATTCACATCTGCACCATCCTCCATCAATAGCTCTGCAATCTCCGGTACATCCAATATAGTCTGCTGAACTGCGTTCCATTCATTGACATATGCTCCGCAGACCGCGGTCGAGTAATAATTAAGCTGTGTTTACTAGTAAGATCCCCACTTTTCGATGCGACACGCAAAATCCTCAGGCTGGGTGGCGATAGCCTAGGATCAGAGCATCTGCTTTGCGATGTCATCCGACGGTGTCGCATCCATCCCACTGGCATCCCCGGGATCCTGGCCGCCAAATGCCACATCTAAGCAATCTTATTATTGTCGTTTGGCACTTTGAAATCCGCATCACAGTTGAGTAACAATCTCACGATGTCGAGATGCCCATTTCTTGTTGCCCCTTCTAACGCGGTCCAATCGTTACTATCTCCAAAATTCGGGTTTGAGTCGTACTTGACCAACAAACGTCCAGTCTCAATTTTCCCATTGTCCGACACCATGACCAATGATGTTGCTTGATACTGGGCCCGTCAGTTTGACAACACGCGCGCCGAGCTGGACCCGGGCCAGCAACTCTGCGACGGTGAGTTTCCCATTGACCGATGCCGTATGAAGTGGAGTCCAGAGATCTGCCAGTGCATTCGATGCATTCAGTTGGCATTGGAGCCACAGTCAAGTAATAGATGCACAGTATCAAGATGTCCGTATCGTGGTGGTAAGTGTAATGGGGTTCGGCCCTTGCTCAGCCGCCTTCTTGTCCTTGATCAATTCTTTGAGGGCGCTGACTTTCCTATTATTCACAATCTCGGTCGCGAAGACGCGATTGTGACCATCGCCGAGAACTAAGCAATTGAGCCCGAAGAGAGACATGCTACGTCATTCGGTCGAAGTGGCCGCTGAGTGAGGAAGTGATGAATTTCAAGCATACGGTGAAAGGCCACAGCACACGGCCTGCCCTTTGCCGACAAGCTCCAGAGATGCGATTCTCCAGAACCCATTGTTGAGGAACAAGAGTGTGTAAAGGAGTTAAAAGACTTTCATGACGGAGACAGGAACTTGAAGTTGATCAATGGATTCATCCCCATGGTGTAAGGCCTCCATCCGTTACGGTTTTCTGCCACTGTTGGCGAGGCGGCCGCTACCTGATATGTCCCAGAGCTTCCTACTAACCATTGTTTACTTTTAGTCTGGGCACTCCCTCAATCTTAGTGTGCACCATCAACCCAGCCTGAGGAGGCTCCCATTGCCGTGTCCTTGGACAATGCCGCCTGGACATCCCATCATATCCATGTCCTTCGCTGTAGTTTCCGACCCAGAGTGCCCGAGTAACCCGGACTCCGTAAATGAAGCCGATACCGGCGTAGTAGATCGGACTTCCGGCACTAGTCGCGCCGCGGCGGTCGTAGTCTTTCAGCCTAGTAATGATGACCACCTATGTATTTACTTATACAGTTCCAGTGCCTCCGCGAGCAACGTTTCTGCCTCCGGATACAGTTCCAGTGCCTCCGCGAGCAACGTTTCTGCCTCCGGAAAGCGAGGGATCGCATTG
>QLOZ01013984.1:0-19209 GCA_003314065.1 Lactarius sp. MG50
TGACGAAGCTCCAAACAGGCGTATCCTATTCCAAGTACATGAGCTTGTATACAGTGGCTTACAACTACTGCACCTCATCAAAAATGCCCAGTAATACATCTGAGCCGTCTGTAGCTGGGCGATGTCTGTGCCTCTCCTCACTTTCAGGCTACGTCGTACTGATATATCACTCCAGCTGGTGCTAATCTGATGGGGTCCGATTTGTACAATAACCTCATCCGTTACTTTGTACAGCATCTGCGACATTTGAGAGACGTAAGTCGTTAGAGCCAAGTCGATAAGACAGCGCATCACGCCCACTGTAGCATTCAGATACACTGCAAAACGAGCTCCTCTTGAAGTATTATGCTGGCGAATGGGACAGATACACGACGGGCGCGAATTATATCAATCGCCTATTCACCTATCTGAACCGACACTGGGTGAAGCGTGAGCGTGATGAGGGTAGAAAGGGCGTCTATCCCGTTTATACCGTGCGTGACTCCGCTGATTCTTTTCATTTGACTTACGCGCGAATCTTATAGCTTGCCCTCGTTCAATGGCGCGCAAATTTCTTTCTACATATACAAGGAAAGCAAGCAAAGCTTGCCGGCGCGATCTTGCGCCTCATCGAGCAGCAGCGGAACGGCGAGACAATTGACCAAGGTCTCGTAAAGAAAGTCGTGGACTCGTTTGTCTCCCTTGGCATCGACGAGACCGACTTGAACAAGGCTTCGCTCGATAACTACAAGGAACATTTTGAGATGCCGTTCCTCACTGCAACCGAGGCGTACTACAAGCTCGAGTCCGAGTCATTCCTTGCAGAGAACACCGTGTCGGATTATCTCAAGAAGGCTGAAGAACGCTTGAAGGAAGAGGAAGACCGTGTGGAGCGGTATCTGCACACAACCACGCGCAAGTTACTTATCAGTAAATGCGAACATGTCCTTGTTCGCGCGCACGCGGAACTCATGTGGGAGAGCTTCCAAAGTCTGTTGGACTACGACAAAGATGAGGATCTTCAGCGTATGTACTCCCTACTCTCTCGCATCCCGGAAGGTCTAGAGCCTCTGCGGAGGAAATTCGAGGAGCACGTGAAGAGGACTGGACTGGCAGCGGTTGCCAAATTAGTAGGAACGGACGCCGCAGCAATAGAGGCACTCGACCCGAAGGCCTACGTCGACGCTCTGCTTGAGGTTCACACGAAGTCTTCCGACACCGTCAACCGCAGCTTCAAGGGTGAAGCTGGTTTCGTTGCAAGTTTAGATAGGGCATGTCGAGAGTTCGTCAACCGTAATGCTGCAACCGGCGGATCATCAAGTAGATCCCCTGAGTTACTTGCAAAGCACGCAGACGCATTGCTACGCAAGAACAATAAGATGGCCGAGGAGGGCGACCTCGAGGGCGCGCTGAATCGTGTCGTAGGTGGACGTCAGATTAGCCGTCGTGAGGTTATGACTTAGGCGCGTTCATAGATGGTCATATTCAAGTACCTCGAGGAGAAAGACGTTTTTCAAACTTTCTACTCGACCAAGCTTTCCAAGCGTCTCATCCATGGTGTATCTGCATCAGACGAGGCCGAAGCGAGCATGATCTCGAAACTGAAAGAGGCTTGCGGTTTCGAGTACACGAACAAGCTCCAACGCATGTTCACTGGTATGCTCCCTCCGCCTGTTGTGCGTGAAGCGACTGCTCACCAGCGTTGTAGACATGAGCCTCAGCAAGGATTTGACTGATTCTTTCAAAGAGCGAATGGAGCAGAACCACAACGACATGGACATAACCTTCAGCGTGATGGTGCTCGGTACAAACTTCTGGCCACTCAATCCACCAAAGGACGGCTTCATCGTCCCAACCGACATCCAATTAACCTACGACCGCTTCCAGAAATACTATCAGACAAAGCATTCAGGTCGCAAGCTTACTTGGCTGTGGAACTACTCCAAAAACGAGCTGCGAACCAATTATCTCAACCAAAAGTACATCCTTATGACAAGCGCGTACCAGATGGCAGTGTTATTGCAGTACAATAACAATGACACACTGTCACTCGATGAGCTTGCCACCGCGACCAACGTTGGGAAGGACCTGCTCACGCAGGTGCTGCAGCCTCTGGTGAAGTCCCGCATCCTTATCAGCGAAGAGACAGACCAGTACGATCTCAATCCGCGTGCGTTCTAATACCTGATAAGACTTGCGTGCATGTTTCACCGGACATCTGCAGACTTCAAATCAAAGAAGATTCGCGTGAACTTGAACCAACCAATAAAGGCTGAGGTCAAGGCCGAGTCAAGTGATGTCCTGAAGACCGTCGACGAGGATCGTAAATATGTTATCCAGGCTACCATTGTCCGGTGCGCACTTTTCTAGCTTAGCTTCTTTAACGAATCGTCAATTTCAAACTCATATGCCACGCCCAGAATCATGAAAGCGCGGAAGACGATGAAAAATCAGCCTCTCATTCAGGAGGTCGCCTCACAGATTTCGCAACGCTTCACGCCTAAGATCCCTGATATCAAGAAGGTCTGTTGTTATCTCCTCTCTTCGTCGTTGAGAGTGCAGTGCAGCTGACTTGGCACTGGACATAGGCGATCGATACGCTTCTAGAGAAAGAGTACATTGAGCGCGTCGACGGCACCCGGGACACATTCGCCTACGTTGCCTAATAGAAAGGCACCCGGTTCAGTCTTTGCCTGTTTCAGCTCGTGCCATTGCCTGTCCAGTATTTCGGATAAGTGTTGTAGCATATCGATGCATCTTGTTTTGTACATCCTGCGCCCGTGTCCCCGTTCGGCGCTCAGCCCAGAGCCCTCGCCCTGTTGACACGCTCCTGAAACGACATCACGAGACGAGCGTGGAAGCCGACCGGGACAACATCCTGGAGTGTGGCGTCAAGGTACAAACAGGGGAGATTTCTCCACGATCCACTTTGCTTAAGTAACTATCCGAGCTCTCGATCAGTATGCACCGTAGATCCTCTCAACAGGCTAGGAACCGGGTGAGACGCAGGTTTTGGCACCCGAGATCGAGGGTGGTATGATGAGTAGGCGCGCCATTCTGCCCCTTCTGGCTGTGGTGTAGCGCATGACCGCTCCCGCTGGCTGGATGACTACAAACACCGAGGTCACTTATCCCGATCGCAACTGCGTCTCGCGCCTGCGAACTGTGCGCACCGGAAATCGCAGTAGTGCCGGTGTTCACTTAAACAGCCTTGCCAACAACCCTCCGACATAATAACGCGATGCGATACGATGCTGGTTCCGCTTCGACCTTGGTGGACGGCTTGAAGCGAGATGGGTACATCTCTACTGGTATTGTCGTGTCAAAGGGATCCGTGGGGACGACAATCCCACGGTGCGGCGCCACATAGAGCTTTGCACCCCTGGACGAATAATAATGGACCAAAAATAAGGGTAGGAAATTGGCCCAATGCCGTCGCTACGTATCAAGGGCTCAATGACATGGCACCCCGCCGGCGTTCCTTTCCCTTCCTTCGCAGGCGCTTCCGCCACCGAATCCTTATGAAACGAAACGGTACCACCGCGTTTGTTAGCCACTTCCCACACAGAATCAGGACAATGTAACCCGAGATACTGTATTGCAATCGGCCATCTTCGAGACCATGCGCGACCCCGAGCGCTTTCAATGACAGTCGAACCTGAGGCCTGAGGCGTACGGGCCGAAACGGTGCCAATGCTACCCATTCCCGAGCTAGCACTGGCATAAACGAGGTCCGTCGTAGTTATTTGAAATGGGTGCTATCCATCTCCTCCCCTGCTCCCAAGGCATCACCACCACTTGCAGGAGATACGCCTGGAACACCCCACTGTTATTGACACCCGGTAGGAAGCGTGGGGGAGTAAGGGTGGTTCGGACTGATCAAACCCTATCTACGCCCAAGGTTGGACTGTCCGAACCTTTCGCGTAAGTGTGCAGTGATGTCCCGGTCCCCAACGCTCAGCGCCTTGGGACGTTTTTACCAATTATGTTTGTTAACCAGACACATCAGCAAAGGCTGCGACTGTCGGGTCCCCAGCTCCCTTTTGCACCGCATGAAACGATGCCGATTGGCTGTAAAGTGGAAATTTAATTTATTGCGTTGGGGCGGCGCCTGTGGCGTTGAAAGACCAAAGGTATGATACATTTGCTTCCCTCGGTGTGGGAAGCTGGTGTTGTAAAGTTTTGGTGGGATAGAGACGAAACACTTTACAAGCGAGATTTGAATTTTGATATTTCATTACCACCGTCGACTTGACACCGCAGGCATGTCACTCAATGCCGCAGCGTAGCGGTTCGTACGGGAAACGCCGGTTCAATTGAATCCGCCGCTAGCAAGCTCACCAACCTGAGCCTGAAACATTTCCGACAAACTTCCTCCAATTCACACTCATACGCAACGCCATGGTCATCTCTTACGAGCTGTTTCTAGACTTGGGTTTCTCTATTTGATTTACTGACGGACATTACTATGCAGGGCCCGTGGCATTTTCCGAGTCCGGACGAACCGGGACGACTTGTCAGAATGGTGGCTCATTGAGTAAATTTCCAGCACCATCCCGCGCGAGAAACAGGAAAGTAACACGATCTATCGTCGCCCTTGGTGTGTGGCGCCGCGAGGCAGGCAGTTGGCTCGGACCAGGAAAGTTATTCACGTCTCAGGCCACCCGGCGCAGCTGAGGCTAAGTTATCTCTAGACATTATCTGCGCCTCGTTGGCACGCAGTTACCGTTGCCGCCGCCATGTCTTCTTTACTCCATCTGGTCACGCCTACTCCAAGGACAGGGCCCCTTCGAACGGATACAATAGCACTTCATTGTCACAGGTTGCAGAGCGCTGCTTACTTAGTGTTACTTTGCGGGAAAAAATGAAAGAAAATGTGCAATCTTCTCGACTTGCTGTCCGCGCTCACTGACCATTTCTGGTCTAGACTGCCCCACGTGTTGTTATGTTATGTAAATCAAGAAGCTCATTATTCCGAAGGGCTCCTGTCATAGAAGGTACGTGATGGAGTGCTCGAGGTACCTCGTGTTGGTTAGTAGTTGGCTGACCTATGGTTGGACCCGGAGCCCGCGCACACTAAGCCCCTCTTGGCTACTATTTTTTTTCCGGGAAAAACCCAAGTCAATGGGTTCAGTTACCATTTACTCTTTTTGGAGATCCAAGGCCACGCTGGGCCAAGGTCAGACGTGATGGGGTCCCAAGGAAAGCTTTTCGGGTCCGTCTCCTTTTCCGGGCGTCTTAGGGTGTCACGTTGATCGAAATTCCGTGCCTGCGGGCAGCAGAGAAGCGAAAGCGAGGGGGGTTCTGATGAACCTACTAACGTCGATGTTGCTGGGAGGTATCAATTCCTTGAATTGTGCGGGTCACTCGCCAAGGTACGGTCGGGCTGGCGTTCATAATCGAAAACAGAGCCGTTCGAACCCTACAACTTACTGTAGCCTATCCCGGCTACTCCAGAATATATAATAACGCATACGACATCGTACTTAGTTATCCCCAACTCCAATTATTATCAAGCCCTCTCACAGTTCCCTACTCGTGAATGTCGGGTCGTCAAGAATACTCTGCAAGGGGACATTTTGGAGCCGCCTCCGCCCCCTCGCCATTACCGATGCCCCATTATCGTTTGTCACAACAGAATAGCTCCCAAGGTGCTTACCCGTGGGGCTCAGTCGCTCACATGTATACACCCCTTGATACGACGAACCACCTCGGGCCACTCGGTACTGAGCCTGGAGCACCAACGCTATACGTGAGCCTTTTCCCTTCTATCCGGTTTTATATCCTGATTGCCAGCAGGGGCATGGGAATGAAACCAACGCTCAACCACACCCTCGAGGGATGCTCTCCCGCATCCTGAAGTGCATAATAAGTGACAGAATGCGGAGTGATAACTCTGAGATAGTGGGATTCAACAAGGAATCATGCGGGCCGAACCGAGTGAGGGTGACGGTCACCTTCGAGACGTCTGACGGGCTCTAGGGCGTGTCCAGTAGCCCTTCGTTTCCATTATCATCCCTATTCTGTATACTTCCCTCGTTCGCGCCTCCCCCACCAAAAAAAAAGAGAGAGAGACTAGGCCCATATTCACCCGACTAGTCTTCCATCTCTCCCCTCCTCTTATTTTGAATCCATTACTGTGCGCCTTGGGGTACAGGACCCCATGTAGTGCCATTCTGAACAATAGATCCTTCCACCACAATTAGACGAAGTCCAACTCCATATAAAAGGCTTCAGCAGTTCGTTGCATGATTTACCAACCGTTGAATGATGGCGGGCGCGAAACGTTTGGGTATGTAAGCCCCGGGGCGGTTGAAGACGTTGGGGAGGGCCGCCGTATAAGGGTGTGGATAGGCCATGGTGCCACTTCTCCCTTACTGTCATACTGACTATTTTTTCCCGCTCTGTCCAGTGCATGTACTTGCTTTAAATTTTACGATCTATCCGGCATATGCACCAAGCACCCTGCACATCGCCAGGCTCTTATAATTTCACTCCTGTATGTATACACGCGACCCCACCCCATAAATCCCGCCACGCGCCACCGTCGCCTTCGAAATCCCCGCCAATAGCAAAGCCTGCGTCAGCAATCATCCGAGAGAAGTCACCTTGGCTTGGGAAGCGTCGAATCGATTCAACAAGATATTCGTATGACGCGCGGTCACCCGCGAGGATCGTGCCCAGTAACGGGATCATCGAGAAAGAGTACTGGTCATAAAGCCTGTGTCCCTATCGATCAGGAAAGACGAAAAAAAAAAGGCAAGCGCAGAGAAGACATACGGCGCAAGCACGGGATTGGTGAGTTTGTTGAATTCGAGGCAGGCAAAGGTGCCCCCAGGCTTAAGCACGCGGTGGGCCTCGTGGAGGACATCTGGGATCGAGGTGACGTTCCGGATCCCAAACGCAATGGTGTAGAGATCGTAGGTGTTGTCGGGGAATGTCTCCTGGGGCAGAGCTTGAGCGTTTGCTTCAATGAACCCGACCTGCGGAGCTGCAAAGAGGAAGCTGAGTGAGCAAGAAGGGAAAAAAAAAAAAAAAAAAGAGGAAAGCGCCCGTACTGTTGTGATACATCGTTTTCTTGAAGCGCTTGCAGCCCTCCTTCAACATCTCGCCGTTGATGTCGACGATGTCTACGCATGTTTCACGGTCTCCGTAGGCCTCGCGGGCATGATCGAGGATGCGCAGGGCGATATCCCCTGTTCCGCCCGCGACGTCGATGCAGCGGACAGGCCCCCTTGAGCCCGGACGGAGAAGGGAAATAAAAGAGTCCTTCCAGAGGCGGTGCACGCCGAGCGACATGGCGTCGTTCATGAGATCATAGCTCGACGCGACCGAGTCAAACACGCCCCGCACGAGCGCCTCTTTTGATTCCTCTGGAACGGTGCGGAAGCCAAAGTGCGTGGTGTTTCCGGAGCTGGATGAGGCCGTGTTCGGTGGTGCCGATGGGTTGTTGTCGGTGTGCACCCTACGAATGCAAGCGGTAGGGCGCGCGGCTCGTGAGCGCACCAGGACTGTCCGTAGTCCTCGGGAAATAACGGGCATTCTCAGCGGAGGCGAAGAGAGCTCAAGAAGATACGGCTAGCTGGGGAGTGTGACTTGTCCGAGATGAATTTTGAAGCTGGCGGACTCGCGTTTCAAGTTTTCAGCCCGACACACTAGCAACGCGCAGCTGGTCCGAGTCGATGGTTGGCACGAAGCGGGCCGGACGCTCCGGGGCTGGGAAGCAACGATCACCGACTCGGACTCGGACTCACTGCCAGTGGCACTCGCTATCTATCGCAAGTGCAAGCAGTAACAGTAGGCTTCATCAACGATGCCACTATCGGCATTACAAAAAGGCAAAGATAGATTACTTCCTTCCGACTCGTTAGAACTGGCGGAATTTTCTGGCTCTCCTTCCCTGTTGTCTGGGTCTTCTGGTTCATCCTCAGGCTCATCGTCGCCTTCCTCGGAGTCCGAATCGGATTCCGGTACAGATAGTTCAGAAGACGAGGGCGAAGATGAGATATCTCAGGAGTACCTTGATTCGCTCCTTGAAAAGGCGCGAGCGAGCATTGCCGCAAAGGCGGCACAAAATACTTCTATACCCCATGGAAATGCTTTAGAAGAAGACGTTATCAGACTGGACGATCCGGAGTCAGAACTGCAGTGTGTTTTTAAATTTTCCTTCTCCATCCACGGAGCTCATCCCATTTCAGGCATTTGCCTCCACTTGACCCAGGGGCTCTGCCCCCATCCTATATCACGTTTGGGAAAACACAATATGACGCGCCGTCAGCCATTCGAGACCTAGATGCTGAACGTGCTATGGAGTCATCCTCGTCGCTTTCTGTGCCGGCACCACCAGCACCACCGCCCGAGCTCACAGAATCTGGCAAGCCACTAACTAAGAAGGAGAAAAAAGCGGTATAACTGCTGTTATTTGTCTATGCCTTGTGAGACTGATTTTTGCTCGGATTAGCTGAAAGAAAAAACTACTGGACCGAAATGGTTTGATCTCCCTGCGCCTGCGGAGGCAGATCTGCCCCACTTATATAAAGAGTACGAGGCGCTGCGGCTGCGCAACCAACTCGATCCAAAGCGGTTCTACCGTAAGGATCCCGGGGAAGGGCGCGGCATCAAGGGCCTCCCCAAACACTTTGCAGTACCCTTCTCCATTTGGCCCTACTATTTATCGTTCCACTCAAACATGCGTTCAATAGATTGGCACAATCATTCCAACGAACACGCCGTTTGGTGGACCGAGTGCGGACAACCTACCGAGGTCGGCACGCAAGCGCACGCTTGTGGACGAGCTAGTAGACGACGCGGAGGCGCGTCACTATTCCAAGCGCAAGTTTAATGAACTTCAGACCTCACGCGCTGCAAAAGGTCGCGGAACACTCGCCACACGGAATGCTGCGCGGAAGCCAAAGTGGTAGTAGAACTTGTGACCATGGCTCTTAGTCACATGACCATGACACGCGAAATTTTTTTAGCGCAAATTGTTAGAAAAGTACCATAATTATGTAATTTTTCTGTCTAATACGATCACGATCACTTGATTCAAGTTCTCTCAGTCATGGTTCGAAGGAGAAGCTCCAAGTCAAAATATTCGGGGACTGGTCCACGCCCAGTTGATAAGCGAGATGCGAGGACGAAGCGCTGGAACACGTTAGCCGACATACCTATGGACGAGGAAGACGAGTGTGCGTTTTCTTCTTTTGCGTTAGAAGCCTGCTAGAAGGGTTTTAAACTCCTCACTTAGTTCATGCCTCTAAGGATCGTATTCTTCTCGAGGGTGAGGAAGTCGGAGCAGATGATGACGGGGACGTAGACGAGGTGTTTGCATTGGAGAGCCTCCCTTCGTCGGATAGCGATGAAAACGAGGAAGATGTTCACCAAGAGGAGGTTGAAGACGAAGAAGATCCACCGCAACCCAAGGTACGCGCGAGCAGGACAGGAAAAGTGAAGGCCAAACCACCACAGGAATCCGACGACAACAACGACGACGAGATGGAGAGCGAAGAGGAAGAAAGCTGGGGTCATAAAAAGTCTGCTTACTACTCTTCTAATGCGGCAGAGCTCGATTCTGAAGACGAAGAGGCAAACGAGCTGGAAGAACAAGAAGCGAAGCGCATCCAAGCCAAAGCACGCGATGCGATGCTGGATGACGATTTCGGTCTCGCAGATATTGATCAGGGAGATGCAGAGAATATTGAAGAGTGCGTCTTTCTCCTTCGACCTGTCTATAGTGACTGAACTGCCTCCAGCCCATTGCTTGAACCCGCATTGGTGGTTGCAGCACAGCCAATGCCGCTTGACAAGAAAGCCGCTCTTAGGCACATAGAAAAGACCAATCCGGAGACTCTGGCTTTAGCATACGATTGGGAGGGTATCGCTGTCAAAGTCGTTCAAACGCAAGAGAAAATCAATGAGTATGTTATGGGTCTTAGCCACGCTTCGCGGTTTGACCTAGAAATTGCAGGCTTTCATCTGCTGAACCCGATTCCCAAGCTTTAGGGATGGCTCATCTGCACAACCGTACGAGCCCCTCTCCCTATTTGAGACAGAGGTACTTACATACGCTATAGAGGCTCTTCTCACGTATGCCACGACGCTCGCCTTCTACTTCTACCTTCGAGCTAGCGAATATTACTCACAGCGTCCCGAGCTCCTCCGTTCTCATCCTATCTTTTCCCGTCTCCTTCAACTCAAACAAGCACTCACCACTTTGGAAGAGTTGGATTTCCATCTCTCAGAGAGCGACTCTGAGATTGATGATTCTGAAGAGGACGTTTCACTCGAGGAGGAAGAGGGGACGGAGGTCACTTCGACGTTATTGAAGCGATACCGCAAGGGCTCTCGGCTCGTATTCGATGACCTAGCAGCGTTACTACGTGAAGCTGAGGAGGCCGCGGCATCCGTCAAATCTACAAGCACGTCAAAACCTACTGTTCTTCCGCCACCCATTAAAGAGCCACCCAAAAAGAAACGCAAGACATCAACTACCGCTAAAGTAGCTCCAGCCTTCGACCTCGAAGAGCCAACATATACTCCACCAAAGCGCACGTCTACACACACCCTCATCTCTGGAGAAGACGATGCTTTTGGTGATGCCACAGTATTGGGCACCGCAGACGCTGCCGACAAGAAGGCACGTAGACACACCCTGCGCTTCCACACATCCAAGATCGAGAGTGCTAGCGCACGGAGGCTGGGCGCACGGCACGCTCTTGGGGGTGATGATGACGTACCATACCGCGAGCGCCGAAAGGAGAAAGCAGCACGTGCGCAGCGCGAGGCACAAGCTGGAAAGCGTGGTCAGGGTGGTGACGACCTCGATGACGTCGAGCCTGAGTTACCAGCGCGTGCGCCCCGAGGAACTGATGCAGGCGAGGATGAAGATTTTGCGGAGGAGAATGCTAACGGGTACTATTCGCTCGTCCAAAAGCAGAAGAGAGAACAGAAGGAAAGCAAGAAGATGGCGTACGAGGCTGCAAAGGAAGCAAGCAGGTGCGTCGTCCTTGCACCCCACACAGCCTCACTATCATTATTTTCTGACTTGACTACCCATACACACAGGATGGAGGATGACAATGATAGTGCGGAAGGGCCACGCTCGCTCACGCGTGCGATCCTGAAGAATCGCGGGCTAACGCCCAGGCGGTCAAAGAGTGTACGCAACCCACGGGTGAAGAAGCGCCAGAAGTTCGACAAGGCGAAGAAGGTGCTTGCGTCACAGAAACCGGTGTTCAAGCCAGGCGCAGGCGACTCGACGTGGTACGGTGGCGAGCGATCCGGTATCTCGACGGTCGTGAAAAGTGTGCAGTTCTGATCGTAGTCTGCACACGTACGACTGCGTCTGTATCTGTACACAGCGTGTCGCATGTCTTGCATTTGACCAGTACTAGGGCCTTGACCAAGTAACACGAAGCGGCTTGCATGTCGAGATTCGTCTCTTCCCACACCTGACTTCATCTGTATAGCTTTCCCTGCTGAAGAACACGTTTTGTGTCACCACACATTCAGGTATACCGTCAATTGTGAGATATCTCCTGGGACACTCGGACACTCGGAGACCACGTCCGCCGGTCATCGGATTTGTATTACCATGACCCGCGATAGGTGCGAGGCCGCGGCTGTGAGCAGTGGGCACTTTCGACACGTGATGTCTGATCGATAGCTCATTTGAGTGCGTAATACTCCCGTCCGTCGTTTTTTTTCTTTATTTAATACTTGTTCTCCAACCTGAATGAGATCCTCATCAATCAGGAAGCAACATTGCGTTTGGAAAACGGGTGGTATTACTGCTTGGTTTGAATTACAGATAGCTGAACCTTGATCCGGCTCCTCCTTTTGGCGGGGAAAACCCACCCCTGTCTCGATCGGATGTTCTAGCCTCGCCTTGGCCACATTGGCCACACAGCATCTGTGGCCACTTTTCATCGAACTCGTTTCCAAAAGCTTTGTTTAGAAAACGATCGTGCAACTGCGGCAACCTAGCATACTCCCAAGTTCCCTCCGCTCCAACGTCCCATTACCAACACGCTGCTGACGCCCGACACCCCTCCCTGCGTTCTGACGTTTAGCTGTACGAGGTCAGTACAATAAATTCTTGCTTGCCTCTATCTTCTACCCCGCACTTACCCTCCAATTCTCATCGTTGACAATGAGTCTTCCTCTCGCTCCCAATTCCCGTGTTCCCTCTCGCTACACCACGCCTCCTCAACTCTCATTGCCCCCCCAGCAATGGGTGTCATACACTCACGGAACGTTGCAGCCTATCCTGCAAGACACCCACGTCGGCACTTCCCGGCCTCACCATCTCGAACCGTTAAACAATGCTGGCTTCATTCCTATGTCTACCTACTGGGACCCTCAAGGCTCGGTCCAGAACGTGGATCCTTCGTCCTATCCCTTTATTTATAACCAGGCGCAATTGGACCTTAGGTGGCAGGAGCCTTTGCACAACGCCGACTTCTGTCCACCCACCTCCCGGAATCCTCAAGCCTTAGTCCAAGCCGTGGACCCATCTTTCCATCCCGTCTTCGATAGCCGGCCAATGCCAGGCCCTAATTGGCCAGGCCCCAATTCGACTTTCCCCCTACAAGATGGCCTGCTCCCCCAGGCTTCTATGCACGCAGCTGTCAACCCTTCAGCGACCTATGTGTATTCTGACGGCCGCCCCACCAACTCTACGACGTCGTTTGCTGAGCATGTCCAGGTTGACGGCGGGCAATTACCGTTCACGGCTCAAGACGGCACAGCACGGTCGGGACCAATGACGACATTTGCGCCGGCTACACCGTCGTTGGCCTCTTATCCAGACCCCGCAGTTTCCCACCCCCGACCTCCCGCACTGGATACCCCACTGCAGGATCTGGGAATCGTTGACCCCAATCCGACGGGTTGGCCTCAGACCGTCTGTTGTGGGTGTGGCCGTCCACCCATGCAGGTCCTTCCCGTCCATGCCCCTAGGAGACGCCCCCACCCCCTCGTCCGCATTGACGACTACATCAAATGGATCAGCCCCAATGTAATGAAGATGACCTTGTGGTTCAACTGGTCTCCGAACGCGGATGCGATGGCGCATGAGCCTTGGGATTGAGCCGCCTGGTGTGGCATCTTTGGCAGATGACGCGTGCTGGTATGGTGTTGTACTGATGTTTCGTTTCTGAATGTCTCTCTCCTGTCCCGATCGAGGTATTGATTACTTACGGTCCCCACTGGTGTATACGCTTGCAGGTCTGCGTACTAGTATCTTATAACTTATACGGGTTCGTTCACATCATGCGTCATGTCTCCCATAAGCTAGATGCATTCTACAATCACTGCACTGCTATATGTATGCGTATCCTTTCACAGGGCTTCCTAATCTATCTATTGTTACCATCTGCGTGAATGGCGCAGCTTAATGAACGTGTCTATCCGCGGGCCTCCATGTGAGGACATAGAGTTTCCTCACGGAGCATGGCGTCTCCATGAGGCTTGAGATCATCCAGTGACGCACCCATCCACACATGGCAACTCACACCACCCCTCCGACATAGACACCGCCGCCATCCTCACGCGCCCAGAAACCGCACGTCCCACGAGATGATCGTGGCCCATGCTACAGTAGCACTGTACCAACAAGTCGTTTAAAAATGAGCCGCTTATTGCCATGCGACTACCGGGCCCCGACGAAGTGGCGGAACGATCGGGCCATGACTCACAGTGTGAAGGATCGAGATGCGTCGTCGAATCGATGATGAGCCAGCTGCAGCCGCAGCCCATCCCGGCGGCATCGACGCACTGCGCCGTAGCCGCACCTCTTCACTTGCTTGCGCGATGCAGAGCAGTGGATACTAGTAAGTCGCAAGGGAGGAGGAGGGAGGGTCCTATCGACATTTCGCCACGGAAAGGGGGAGCGGGGCTCAATGACAGGTCGTTATTTTATTTTGGGACTTGTGACAGAATGTGTCCAACTAACGCTAACGGCAAAGTTCGGTGTGCGTGCGTGCGTGCGTGCGTGTGTGCGAGGGGAGGGGAATCACCATCTCCGTTGCGATCTCGACAGCGCCCACTTACCTTAAAGTAGGCACAACCAATGGTGTGCGGCTCGGGTTGCGCCTAGGGGTGGGGTAGCGCAGATCGCTACCCACGCACGGAGGTACTGAAACCCCTGATGTGCGAGCGCTCCACGATAACCCAGCGCGGTGAGAATAGACCCGCTACGCATCGCGGAGGGGAGACTGCGATCCTCGTTCGCCGATCCTTACTGTGTGCTGAGATCTTATGTCATCAATATTTAAATACATAAATTATAGGTTGATAAATACATAATTATGCATCAATAAATATATAAGTACCTAGATAGTGTGTCGATAAATATATAAATTGATAACAGAGGACTCACGGAATTAAGTTAATAATTAGGGGACAGAAGAAAGAAAAGGATACAATCCAAGCACTCAACGAAGGATAGAATATTCGACCGCCTGCCTGTTAATGCCTTGACCGCCATGCCTCTCATTCGCGACGCGGTTCCCAAGACTCGTGAGCCTCAGCCTCCGCGTTCAAAGACCAGTTGAAGTAGACGACCATCTTCATCACGTCCGGTCTGACCCACTCAATGGTATCGTGGACACGGACGAACGGATGCGCACGCATGCAGCAGCGGCAGCGGTCGACAGGCACGGCGCGTCTCGGTACCGTGCGCGGCATGGAAGCGCCAGCGGCAGCCGAGGCAAAAGTTCGGCCCCTCGCGGTGGCGTCTACGTCCCAGGGGCGCACGACAGGGACGGGCGCACCGGTCGACGGTCCGGATATGGGAGCCATGGGCCAGGTGAGGGATGAACATACTGGCGCTGGCGCTGGTGCCGATGGCATGGGAATGTACTGGGTAGGGCTGAACCCAGACGGGGCCGCCCTCTCACCGCTGCCGAACAGTGCGGAGCCTGAACTGGCGGGGAACGATGCCGGCGGATGGGTCGAGAGGGTATAGGTGCCATCGATAGCTGACTGAAGGGGGACGGCGGGATAGACGACGGGTCCTGGGGGTGCGTCCAAGATAGCGGTCTGCTGGGGCAGATACGGGGTCGCACCTTGCCCGCCGAGGCACTGTGGCCAGTCATTGAGGAGATGGGGCTGCATGACAGGTCTCACATTCCTGAAGGGGTCTTGAGGTGGGGGTTCGGAGGGCGCATTGAACTCTCCGAAATCCAAAATGGGGTTCGAGAGGGGTCCATTGGGGCAAGTTGGTGCTTCGTTGTCGAGCCATTCTCCAAATGATAGCGATTGATAAGTGGTGTCATAGGAAGATGTAGGGTTGTCGGATGGAATGGTGTTCATCATTAGGGTGTTGTTGACGACCAGGGGATGTACTGTGGGTGGTGGAAGGGGGGTCGGAACGGAACGTGAGGGAGGTCTAAAACATGGTGGGGGTGGGAGTAGAAGTGAGGTTTCAGTTTATTCCGTCCACGGGAGTAGATATATCCCTAATCTACATTGTGAAAATCATTAGTCTTGTGAAGATTAGCAAGTTGACGTACTATGTTCATCTGGACTGCCTGACCGAGGCAACGTGCCCTCGTAAAGTTTAGAAACCCCTAAAGCGTGGTGTATGTTCATATACATCACGGGGAAGACAATGTATGGTGGATCCCTTGCCGCGAAATTAAAAAAACGAACTACAGGAACGTGTTTGGCACCCTTGTAGACTGGTCTGGGGTTGTTAGTAGGTCCACGAAGGAGCTGCCGACGAAGCGCTGTACTGTAACCCATCCCATCACAGTAAAGACTTCTTTTCACCCGAAAGCGAGACTCGAAATGCAAGAAAGGTTAGCCTCGGCATATAATAGCCCAACGCACCATCCGAGAAAAAGAGAAGAAGGGTCCGTGTCTATGTCTGCGTAGGGTGAGCTACTAGTAGGGCAGGCTAGAATCGTGACGTTACGATCCATCAAGCCATCAAGAAGTGTCATGGTGTATTTAGTCGGCCCGACACGTGAGTGAGCGGACTGCCTTGGTTGCACGACAGTCTTCTAGGGCAGAAATCCATATAAAAGATAAAAAACTGTAAACAAATAGGCAGGGAGACGGATCTAATGGAGATTTCATTACCAATAAATTAAACGTCCCTCGGTTCGCCACATCGCACTTCTCAAGTAAGTCGCTCAACCGAGCAAATAGTACTGTACAACACACATCAACCCTCCTTTCACAAGCGGAAAAAGGGAGCCGATATCAGCAGTGCCTATCTGCTCATGGCCCTTAAGTAAGGCAACGGTACTGTATCTCGGACTGTCCTTTCCATTGAAAATCAGACACCGGAACACTCGGGGATTGTAAAAGTCCAACGGAGTGACGCCGTGGAGATTGTCGTCCACCTGTTGAACACGTCAGGTGGCGCGATCCCTACTGATATATGACATAAATGCGTGATTGGGAAGTTGTGTGACTACTCGGTCGCACAAGTGGTGGTGCCATCTTCGAGTAATGATGTGCCAATAGCGGATCACGACCGACTTACGTTATGACGCCGAAACCAGTGGGATAGGAGGCCAAGAAGATTGAAGGCTTAGGGCGCAAATGAGCAGTGGCATGAGTGTATTGATGGGTGGGAATTACGGGAATGAGAACATGAACAGATATGGAGAGGTAATATCGTATGTAGGGAATCAGGGGTTCAAAAGCCTGGTGGCACAAGACCCTGCTGGCCGCCTTGTTTTTGCGCGTTGGGTGAGGGAGGGTACAAGGAACTGCCGGAGACCATCTGATGGGGAAGGTGAGTGAGAAAGTGATGAGGGGAGGTGAGGGATTACGTACCTGTTGGGCGCCCTGCTGCTGAGCAAGCATTTCATTCTCTTGGGCGACGACTTTGGCCTCATCCTCGAGTATGAGGGCAAGGGGAAGCCCGATGAGAAGGGCAGAAGTGGTCACCACCCAGATGACATTTCCCGCAAATTTAGTTGTGCGCTTGAAGAAAGAAGCAGTTTTTGATACTTTTGAGGCGATGGAGTGACGAGTTGTAGGAGGGACTATGTCCTTGAGTGCGGATATGCGGTCAAGGAGAGACTCGTCGACGGGAGAATCAGAGTCTACAGAAGAAAGAGAGATGGAGGAGGAAGTACGAGAGGAGGCAGTGGAGGCATAAGGTGATGTTGTGGCCTGTTGGTCCTTTTCCTCTACGATCTCTACCTTGACCATTGCTAGTTGGCTGGAATAGGCGTGTTGGCTGTGTGGTGTGTATGTGTGTGTGCGTTGTATATAACTATTTGTAACCAGGGGTAACTTAGGAAGTATATGAAAAGTGACGTAAGCAGGTGATTGTAAGCCAGCGGGACCGAGAGAATGAGTGTGAGTGAGTGAGTGAGTGAGAGCGCGCGAGAGCCGAGCGGCGGGGCGAGGCGAGGCGAACCAGGGCCGGTCATTTCACGCTGCGCTGTGCTTTCAAGCTAATTCTCACTTTGAGCTTGACTTCTCGTTTCTGCTATTCAAACGGATGAATCCAACGGGTCACCCTCATTCCCCATCTGATACTCCTAGCTCGCTTTCCCAGCAGCCAGGTCCGTATAAATATAAATATATTCACACACTCACTCGCACCATCTCAACTTACTCAATTCTGTCCCATGTTTCCCTCGTCGCTCTCTCGTGATCCAGCCCTCTCGCTACCCTCTCCTTCAGTTCAGAATCAGATTCATGAACTCGCCAAGACACTCCCACCACCAAGAAAGCAGAATATCGCTTGCGATGCATGTCGGTACGACCATATCTACTCACTCATCTCCTAGCCTTTCATCGCTCATCACCCCATCGCACCTACGCGCACTCAACAGGCAGAGGAAAGTAAAATGTCATCAGCTTCCCGGACAACCAAAGGTACTTCTTTCATCTCTTCCCCTTCCTCCCACTGGTCAGACTTCGACTAACCGTCTCTGGTACATTTCCAGTGCCAAGTATACCTCCGCCGCTCTCATCACCTGCGCGTACTCACACTCATATTTTCAGCATTGTATAGTCAAAAATTATCCATGCACGTACGTCCTTCCCGGCGTTTCTATCTCTCGTCGCCAAGTCAACGTCCTCTATATTAGCCATCACGCCCAACAGGCGACCAGCGAGAAAAAACGCATCTCGACTGTGAATCGGCGCCCTCGTTCCTATACTGCCAACACCCCACAGAGGTTCTTATCTCTCCTCTCCTTCCCGTTCGCTCTCTGATGTCATATCATTTCCCCTTTGTCCATGTATGCGCCCCACATCTTATTGGTATCCGTTCTTGAATTCCATTTCATGTGACTCACCCATCCAGTCCGCCTACTTCTGACAAGTCGTTCGTGTTCCCCTTCTTGACCTCGGCGTTAGTCTGACGGCACCTCAAGGTCTTACCTCTCCTCCCCCGCCTCCCCCACTCCCCAGCCAACTCCATTTCGCTTCCCCCAGGCCATCTTCGGTCCTCCAGTGAGACGCAACACCAGTTTCACTGACCTACTCACCTATCTCCTCTCCCCTCCTGACGAAGCAAGGTAAGCCACCTGGCTTCGGGGCACACTTTTTGCTTTCATGTTCACGACGTGCGCCCTTTTCAGCGACGTGAACGGCTACCCACAGCCCACAAACCGTCTGAAGGACTGGGGCGAACTCGCTTATAAACTCCAGGATGAACACTTCCGCATAGAGTGTGTCTCGTTTCCGCTGCTGTCTTTGATCTGGGCGCCCTCCTGTCTTCTCTTCTAACCCGAAACTTACTCGCGTCTTGCGCGCCACCCCTTCTCAGGTTTGCGCTCGACCTTGTCGAGGTCTACTTCCAGGTTGTGCATACGCGTCTGCCCTTCCTCAACCCGACGCACTTCCGCGCGCGTCTGAACGTGAATGTGCCACAGTATGCATCAATCTACGCGAGCAGTCCCACCGCCGCAGGCTCGGGTGCGGAGGAGACCTTGCATCCAGCACTCATGGCCACTGTCGTCGCGTGGGGAGCCAAGTTTTCCGAACATCCCCTTCTTGTCGCGGATCGGCTCAACTCTCCGACGCGCCAGAGCGGTCTTGCTAAGACACTCATCGTACGCGCGCGGGAAGTCGCCGAGGCCCTCAAAGTGCACCGCGTACCCGCGGCAGAGCATGTCGTAATTGCGCTGCTCATTGAACCGCTGCAGAGCCGTGCGTCGTCATCCCTCCCCGCTTTTGTGGCGTTCCGCGTTGGTAGTAATTATATTAATTCGTCACCCTCTTTTTTTGGTTGCTAGAGATACCAGAAGATGC
>QLOZ01013987.1:0-10653 GCA_003314065.1 Lactarius sp. MG50
GAGTCAGGTACAGTACTGTACCGGGGGTCGTTCCTCACTGACAGGCAAGCAACAACACGGCTTGCGAGCCATTCTCTTTCCTTCCTCAATAACGCAGCTCGGACGCGCCAGGAAAAACCCCCAACAAACTAAGCGCCCGCCTTTCCTCATGCTTCGTACTACTGTGCGCACCGGCTTCCTCTTCTTCCTGGTGCCATCCCACCTGTCGTAGTCGTTCTATCTCTTGCATTGTTGGCTGGAGGGGCCTGTCCGCAGGACCCCCCTTCTCACCAAGTCTACCACGTGCTTCGTACACGACAATCTTCCTGTTTTATATTTACGCGTGGCGTATTGTGGCCAACTGCGCACCAAACAATGGTTATGGTTCGGACTCTTCGCGCGATATCCGCGATAGAATGACAGGCCCGTCTTCACTTTAACAGCGTCCATTTTAAACCGGGCTGAGTATAAGCGCCTTCCTTCAAGCTACTCCTGGATGCCAGTGCCTAAGGCACAACCGGATCAGGCAGCTGGGGCCTTCTTTGAATATGTCCGTGGCATTAATTGCACAAGACTCTATTCCCAGCTACAAAACTGCACGTTACTATTTGACGAGCTATAGTACAGACAAAACTTTTGCTTTTTTTCACCATGCTGATCACATCTTGGTAGTGCCAGACCACATGATACGTTTTAAAGGTGAGCCAGAACCTGCGAGGCCTCGGTGAAAGATAGCTTGCTCGTGTTTTCCTCAACAAATACACTCTCGATCGTGTCGTCGTTTGCGACAATGACAAAGCGCTGAGTGCGGAGAGAAAGAACATGAGCCCCGCCGTGAGACTTCGAGGCCGTGAAGTGCTACGGATGCGTACCTTGGCACGTGGTCCTCCAAGGCCAGCAGTGGCATCCACTACCAGGCCGAGGCTAGAGACGAACAGGGCGCGATCGTCTGCAATGAAGCGGACAGCTTCAAAATTCGTGCAAAACAACAACAACAACATCAGAAATAAAATTAAAAAAAAGAGCAGGCAGAGAATGATGCCGCTTACGCGTGTCGTTCGAGGCGAGATTCTTCTTCCATGCCCTAAATCGACGAGAGCGAACGATGATTCAGTCATGAACATTCAAAAAAAAAAAAAAAAAAGATAAAAAAAGATAAAAAGGCAAGGCCAGCACGCACTTTGTTACATACACGTCGTTCACGGTGATGATGTAGATCTCGTTGACACCCTTGGCCCTGAACTCGTCATACTTCTCAATGTAGCCCGGCGCCTGCAAGCTGCAGACGGGCGTGAACGCCCCAGGTACGCCGACCTTTGTGGCAACAGCAACAACAGAACATCAACATTTTTGGTTAGCGCTGCGCGCATACAGGGAGGAAGGCGCGGGGAAATGGGCGCTACTATAGATCTAAACGCCAACGCACAAAGATGTTCCTGCCTGTGGGCGCAAGCGTGATCGGCTTGCCGGCGTCGGTCTCTTTGACAGCTTCGCTGAGCGGGAGCTTGTCGCCTGCTTGGACCTGGCGCGAGGCGAGGAGCGCCGAGACGTGCGCGTGGGCAGTCTGAGCGACATCGGTGGCGAGACGGGAGATGAGCGAGGACATTTGGTGTGTGTGTGTGTGAAATTTCTGCTTGGGTCGCTTCCTAAAACCCCAACACATTGTCGACTTTTATATCAGGGAAGTTCCATTTCCCACGTCATGCCGACTCGTGCGTCATATTTATGCTGCGCTGTGTTACCAGTACAGTACACGGTACATACACGTACTAACCTCGGAGCATGCCAGCGCGTGACAAAAATAGATTTACTCCCACACCCCTGAATCCGAGGACGCACGCCGCCTTTTTCTGAACGGGGTATTGACCAGTGATTTCGGGTTTCGGTCGGTCGCCGGCATGCTCCTATTCTGCTCATGTTTATGAACACGAGTGGAAGGGCCGCGGGGCCACGGGACCATCTTCTTTCCCCGTGAACGCACGCCGCGCCGCCGCGTCACGATGATGTAGCCACCTTTCCTCTCCTCTGGTCGCCTAGAGGCGGCGGCAGGGTGGTGACGGGTGCAGTTAGAACCTTGCAAATTCCCCCGATCGGAGCGCAAGGTAAAGGCGGGTCATCCGACGACTATATGCGCCAAAAAAAACGCGAGAAGAAAAAAAAACAAAAGCATGCATGAGCCCAAAAAACAGTCCACACGGGAAAGAAGTAAAAAAAAAGAGGAGAGGGACAGGGTGTTAGGGTGTCAAAATAATAACCGTACGGGTTGGGCACCGCAAGCTTGGGCACGTCACAGTTGATCGTATCCTGCGCGGTTTTATACAGACCGGTCGGCACCGGTCTGATGGGGAGGCGGATGCGGCGGGGTGGGTGCCGCCCTTTGTCTGCGACGGCTAGCAATGTATCGATATGAGGGAGCTTGATATTGTATTGTTCCTTTTCGATGACCCAGGGTAACACGAGGGGAGGTAGGGTAGCCATGGACTGATTGCACGATATGTGAGCGGAGAGGGGCGAACTTGAACACGACAATCGCCCGGACGGCCCTTTTTATTGTGACGAAAGACGCACATCTTCATCTTTCATCTTTTAGAGCCCTGGGTCGTCGTCGCTCGTTCTGGGTTCTGTGACGTTCCTGGGGGCGATCACCATTACAAAACGGCGGGTAACCTTCGTAGATAAGCTTAAAAGAGGTTACCTCGGTGGCGTACAGCATATCTCATTTTGGCAGAACTGCCACCTTTGTGACAAGAACACCCCACAAACAGGCAGATCACTCAAGTGTCACCAGGGGCCGGCGAACCGCGGAAGAAGAAAGAGTGAACTCGGGAGTTTTTTCCGAGTGCGCGGAACGCGCTCCGCGGTTACAGGACAGCGTTTCAAGAAATTGTAGAACGTCGTTACAATACACAGATACAATAACGGGTCCGGTAAGCGACCTACTGACTAAAGAAAGAACACATAAAGAATTACAAGAATTACAGCTTCAATACGTGAACTCCATCGAGTGCCCAACCCGAATCCACGGACGGCCGATGCCGTGAGCGATGACGAATAACCGAAGCGTCAGCCAAGAATAGAGTCCAGCGCTCCACATGCGGCTCGCCCCCCTTCATTCGATTCGATCCGATCCAATCCGACCAATCCCAGTCGCATATTCGAAACTTGGTGAGAAAAACCCCTCAGGCTCCAGGTCCAACTGAATCCAGGTACCGTATCACCGTCTGATCGCTTGCGACGCGAAGTAATCGGAGCCGACGACGACGAACTACCGCGGGTTCCGATTGACGATGACCGTGATCACCAATGGCGGCGACGGTGGCGGTGCCTTGGGGAGTGTGCCGAAGCGGCATATACCACTGGCACGTAAGGGTTCGGGCGCATCCCGTAGGCGGGCGCAGGGGCCATGTGGACAAATTGTGGCTGCATGGGAGCTATCGGAGCTCCGACAAAGTGGGGTGGATAACCTGCCATGTAACTAGGCCCGACTGGTTGCGAAGGGTAGATCATAAAGGGTGATCCCCTGTTGTGGTACTGATACTGCAACATCACGTTTGACGATGCGTGTAAGAGATGAAGAGATATTGCTGGGGTGGCAGAGAGGAGAAGTAAGTGATTTGTGGGGGTGCTCTGGAGTCTGCAAGAGGAGGTACTGCGGTGGTCAATGAGAAAGACGAGACTTTATATCGTAGACGTTATCAGTGGCGCGAGGACCAGTGAGGAGATGGAGGAGTAGTAGTGGCAGAGGCGGTGACGTTATTCGATCGCACATGGCCAGTGCTTGATGAGGGTATCTTTCGCAGCACAGCCGTTTACTCACCGTGTTTCAAACGGCGGAAGTGCAAGGCAAACGTGTGCCCAACTTGAAAAGGATCTCCGCAGCAAATGAAATTTGACCATGTGCCCAGTAAAGGCTGTTTCGCGAACCGGACATAAGGCTCAAGGGCCGAAAAAGTATCAAGTGTCTGTGTTACGGTATGGGGTAGAAGTCCAGCTCCTTGGAGGTAGGCAGGTCCCAGCGAAAGCAAAGCGGGAGCTCGCGGAGCGACTCGAAACAGTTTCCCAATTTGTCATGCTGTGCAAGTGCCGCCTATCTGCTTATCAAGCAGTGCAAGCTATCAGGCAGTGCAAGTGCCACCTATCTGCTTATCAAGCAGTGCAAGCAAGTCACGCTTGATGGCAATTATCCTGCATCTTCCAGGGCGTAATAGAGATCCCCAAAAACGTTCCTCCTTATCAACCACCTAGGGCCAATTTCTCAGCGCCGGTATAGCATGTGGCCCGGATCTACATCGTCTGCTGTAAGAGTTACGAACACGCGGCACGTTGCGCCCGTAGGATCGTAGGATGCGGTGCAAAGCTCATGAGATAAGATAAGGCTAGACAGCGGAAGCCCGTTCCCCTTGCCCCGAAACGGAAGTACCAGTGCGAGCACGAGGCGACAGGCGACTGTGAGTAGAACACGCAATCTATCCCTCTTGGTCCTTGGCGTGAGGCACAGCAGTAAGGCCATGACGGCGGTGTGGTAGTTTTCTCGAATATCCACGTGTGTGGAAAACGTGTGTGCGCGCCCATCTCCCCTTCGCTCGAATCAGTCCGACCAATCATGAGTCGTCACACCAGTCCACCTGCGTACTACAGTATACTGAACAGCAGATAACGCTTACGGACGAGGGGCGAGCCACACCGTGACCTGAATTGTTGTAGCAGCGCTCCGCCATACGTAGACTTGGAACCAACAAAAATTCTTACGATACAGAGGATGCGGGGATGCGAAGTAGGTAGGACGGGACCAGACACACTGTCATTCGCCCCTATCTGTGGGCGTGCTCCTTAAGAGCAATCCTAAATCCTACGCGTTACATCATAAACAAGTATTATCTTATCTTATCTTAGCCGGGCTGTCGGACACATCCCAACAAAAATTGACCTGGCACACACTATGGCGACAGGTCTCTATTATGCCAAAGCAATTACATGGGAATTCTGAGGAATACAGGTCAATCAACAAGTAAGGTCTCTGTGTTGTACACAAATGTGGTATTCAGGGCCGCCACCTTGCCAGAAAGGCGTATATAACGAAACATAAGCATAAGTTAAGTATCCATATCATGTGCGGACACTCGTCCGCGAGAGTCCACCACTCAAGAGTACCCATCTCGTATCAAGTTGTTACCTTTAGGGCGAAGGAAAACTCGTCAATGTTCTGCTCCCTCCAGAAACAGTCGCGGGCATAGAGCTGTCAACCGTACTGTCGCCAATTGTTAACTGGACGGTAGTGAGATCCAGTACAATGGAGCGCTCTGGCTTGGTGTTGTACGCTTCTTGGCCAATCTGCATGCATACAATGATGATGATAACCGCCGGGTACATACTCTGAAAATATTCTGGTCAATTTATTCAGGACAACTGCGAAAAACTTGATTAACACACCGAGATGAAAAGCATGCATACGTTGACAATGTATGAGCCAGAACCGGGAAGTATTCCGAATGCACTGAACAAGTAAATTATCTAGCGGCGAGTGTCTATTCAGTGGGTAGTTCTGGACCCAGAGAAGACAATTACCCATAGGAGACAGTATGCGAGGCCTGATTCGATTAGAAGTGCCAGAACATTCTCCATGCGCCCGGAAGGGGTAGTTTTTTTGAAATATGCACCCATAGTTCGGCGGAGTTTCCTGACCGTACTGTCATCAGAGCTGACATCAACACGGACAAGGTCCCGCAGTGTGCACACCATGCCTTCCAAGCGATAAGTAGCGTT
Organism: Lactarius sp. MG50; assembly: GCA_003314065.1. Classification (NCBI taxonomy): domain Eukaryota; kingdom Fungi; phylum Basidiomycota; class Agaricomycetes; order Russulales; family Russulaceae; genus Lactarius; species Lactarius sp. MG50. The sequence goes on from QLOZ01013987.1 coordinate 5,743, forward strand.
GATAGAATGTTCGTGCCGAGCATAGGCCCCACAACTATCAACGCGATCTTGCCTTGCTCGATACCCTGTTCCCCTTGAGTGCCCGGGCGGGACTTGAGTGCCAACTTGAGATCATATATGCAGGCGGCTGTAAGTCATCGAGCAAGTTTAACAACCCAAACAAAGCGATTTAATAGCCAGAGCACGCGCACCAACAGTCCCAAGCACACAGGTGGAAAGGATCGTGACTACCCTCCGGTCATACTTCCAAAGGGCGATGGCTCGCCAAGCACAAACCATGTCGCTGAGGATCGGCTACAACATCTGGTTAAACCACAGAACGGATCCAAATGAAAGACATGAAAGACATGCATTCAATCTGGAGACAGTAGCAACGATGCCGACGACGACATCGATCTTGTGGGGAGACCAACCGATGACGAAGGAGGGATCGATCAATTTTATGATAATAGGGATCCCTTGGGACGTCAGCTCAGGACCAACAACAATCACCGTGGTAGCCAATATGAAGATAAGTGTAGTGGATCCAAACATGAACATATGTCCTGGAGAGTTGAACAAGGACCCTTTAGAGCTGAAGCCCTATGAGCGCCTGAAGGGTCTTTGCAAATGGAAGGTGCACGTACAGAAGTATCCTGATCGAGATGAAGTACGCGGCGAAGAACATTCCTGCAGGACGGAGATTAGCGGGGACGCTGTCACACAGTAAGAGGTAGACACACCGTAAGCGAGACCCGTGTAGAGGTTGTAGGAGATGGCATCGTTGAATAGCTTGTGGATTTCATCGACTAAGAGCTGTTTCTGGGCATCGGACATGACAACGAGGAAGGTGGGGAGTAGGGAAGGAAGGTAAGGGGGTGAAAAAAGACATTCCTTCTTCGAAAGAGGGAGTAAAGTAAATGAATGAGCAGAACAGTATGTGACAATTGAGGAGAGTCCGATTTGACCGCAAAAACTGAAGTGAAGGCACTCAAATACGTGTATGTGTGAACCTGTGCCTAGGGACGAGGCGGCCCGGCTGGGCAGTCAACTCAGAAGTTCAACTTGTGTCCAAGTCTGCGGGGATAGTTCTCTTCACGATTCCCATGCACGCACGGTACCTGGGGTAGCCACTAGTGACCGGTGACTCCCCACTGGCAACGCTCAGATTCACTAGATGGAATTATCACCATGGCAAGAAATTTGGAAAGCGCATGTTTTCGCTATATCTACCAACTGGATGGTTATGAGGTTATCATTGGCGGCGCCGTTCATAACGGTTCAACGAACAGGGTACCAATCAGATACCTGAAAATTTTGTTTTCAAGGAGGCTCAGTGGCCATCAACTCTCGGCTAGCATTCATAAAGTGGGAAAGAAGAAAGAAGAGGGGGTAATATCATTCAGGTCTGTCGCTTGCCACTAACTCATTCAGGGAATCACATTACCCGTCGGCTAGTGCGATTGTGGCGTGTATTTTTTTTGGTAATTGTCGTGTAATCATAGTCGAACGTACCCATTACAGTAGACCGGCATTGTCGCACAGTGCATGAAGTCATGGAAGTGCTCCCGTGGGTGGCCCCGTTATTACAGTAATGTAACCCTCAAGTGCCAGTGGGTACTTACTAGCACCACGTACCTTAGCATCTCTGACCAAGACAGACTGGATGTAAAGCTCGGCAGGATCAACTCGAACGCCGTCTTACTGTAGAACCCATGGTATTTCATTTCTCACAGATCCCGCAAATCCGACCATAATCATAGTCATAGGTAAGCTAGGTCTTATTTTGTAGCAATAATTCTATTCACTACGTTTCCCATGTCGTTAACCCAGCCCCGGGCCTGCGGCGAGGCACAGTGGCACACTTTCACATCTCTTATCGGAAGCGTAGACAGGAACGCTTTCTATTACAGTATGGAGGAGCAAACATTACGAAAGGAAAACTTCGAAGTGATGGATGCAGTGAGTGTTTATGACATCAGCAAAACGTCAAAACAACCTTGATAACTTATTCTTGACTGACTGACTTTAGTACCATATGCCGTACTGGTACCTTATTCCTTCCTTTGTATTCTTATGGAGATTAAATAAGAAGAACCAGTAAACGACCTTCCTTATTCAAGGAAGAGCCAGGAGCCGTAAAGAGCCCTTAGATACAATAACGGGGATAAGGTCAATTTGAGGTTCTGCTGATGTCGTTCCTAGGTGAGTACTGTATGATGACTGACTGAGGCACAACGGGGAAATATCCCCGTTCTACTCTTTCCCGATCAGTCACGGTGATCCGCCGCTAAGTAGGTGCACACAAACGATACCTCGAATGAGGGGGAAGCTTGTCCTCGAGAACAGCAGCAGACTGTCCTTCAGTCGCTCTCTCTGGAGGGTATCCTTCTTCCCTCCATATGTCTCGTGTGGATCCAAATTTCTACATAGGTGTATGCCCAAAGCTGGGCATCAAACTGTCTACCACGATATCATTATTAGCAGGCACACCACCACGTTCACTTCTTCCCACGCCCTAACGGCGATGATAATCAACGATGCGGGATTTGGTTGGCTACTGTATGTCTGGCCCGTCCTCATCTAGGGGAACAAGTTGACCGTGTAGCGTTTCACCGCGATGTTCTTGTCAACGCTGAGGATGTCCGCAGCACTGACGACTTTGTCATCTCTATACCTGTGCCATTCTGATGTGATACCCGCTTACGATTTTCCTACATCACGGCTGACGGACCCCCCTGACGATAACTCTGTACTCCTGCGCAGCCCACAAAGACCACAACAAGGCCTGGCCCTCTCCATATCCGGGACCGCTACCAACACAACGGGGGCAGAGACCCCACTAGCATTGGAGAGACTCCATCTAGATTTCAGACTGACGCAGCATGGATGGGAAAGGTCGTGTTCTTCTGCTGAATGGCACGCAAGGCCCCATCACCCCCAGCCATGTGGACGTAGAGTCGCGGTTTGCCATGTCCGAGTCGGATCACAACACCAATGAACGACAAATGCCTCCGACTTCAAGTTGGAGTCCTCCGCGGCTCGGTGGCGCTGGCACTGGGAACCAATCAGATCGGCCTTATTTACGTGTTCAAGTTACGTGAAAACACCGAGAAAATTCAAATTCTCTGGATATGACTGCAAGTCTCTGCTCCTTGTGTGCGACTTTCTGCAACCTTCGAAAATGTAACTTAGTGGCAGCCATCGACCGCCTGGGTCGTCCGTCTCAGGAACAATGGCAGTCTAAATATCCTTCCTTTGCAAAAGGGTCCTAGTGCATGCTCATATTCCAGGTCCAACCAGCCCGGCTCGTCCTCGAGCCAACATTCGACCGACATCGGCTTTCCATTGCCGTGGCGACGCTTAGTGCGTAGTTCTTTATCTCGATGCCGATGTGCGGACTCGGAGGGGGTTCAAGTTCGAATCTATGAGTTATGTATTAAGAAGCTGAAACGCTCTTCGCCAATCGTGGCGCATCCGAGAGGGACTACGAATGCAAGGAGTTAGTCTCCTGTAGAAACCTTACGAAGCTATCACGGAACTTTATCGTTCGGTGAGTGGTGAAGCCACCGAACTTACCTCCGGCTTCACTTGACCGACTCGGAATGCTCGCTCGTTCGGCAGACTGTCGAATTTCGCCTTTCGAACATTTCAGGAACCCGTTCCGTTTCTGCCCAGGAACTCCCAGTAGCTATGATGCTGATCCACTGTTATTACACAGTAATGATAGGTAGGTATACAGTAGAGTAACGGATATAAAAAAAAAATTACGTCGGCTACAAGGCTACAGGGAAATAATAATCCTCGTCATCATGAAGGAACTCGACGACGACTTGGAGTCACCGCGGGGCATCCGGTCAACCGTGGTGCGGCGGCGTGATGTACTACCAACGATGTGACCGGTGCCTTGTTGGAGGGTGTACTGGCGGGGGTAAGACCACCACGGGGATTTGAGGGCTCATCCCATGGTCAAGCGCAGGGGCTACCTGCACGTATTGGGGGAACATGGGAGCTATCGGAGCCCCGAAAAGGTGGGGTGGTGCTAGCACACCCACCAACGGGACGGCGTGTGGTGCCAGTGACACCACCGGAACCGCAGCCGGCACAGCATAAGCATGCCCGACCGGTCGCATGGGTTGGATCCCGCCGACGACGGCTTGCACGACGGGTCCCCCGTGTGGGTACTGTTGTGCTTGTGAGACGTAGGCTACGTAGCTGTGAGCGTGGCTACGTCGCGAGTTGCGATGGTGGCGTGGCGACATGCTCGAGATTTCGTGCAAGAGATGAGGTAGATATAGTTGAGATCGCCGAGATGGGAAGGTAAGGTTTCACGCAGAGTCAGCGACGCGGGGTATTACGTGCAGGGTGGACGTTGTAGAAAAAGAGTCCTTATATCGCACCACTCGAACATAATCAACAGCGCGAGAAACAACTTGAAAGAGGAGTAAAACATGGCAGAGAAACTGACAAGCGCCGTGGCCAGTCGTTCGTTTATCCAGTGCTCGTACTGTGCTAGTCGGGTGACCGTAGGGGAGCTTTCATAGCCATAGCTTTCAAAAATGTAAACTCCCCAAGGAGGAAACAATGGGGAAACAGGTGTCACTTGAGGTAGGAAGTGGGGTCCGGGATCATGGGCCCAGCATAGACTAATTTCGCTGACAGCTTGGGGCAGCACTTGGTAGTCTTCAGAGTATAGGGCGGAGGCCGGGTCTCCCCTGGGGGATAGACGGGTCCTGGCAAGAGCAAGGGAAGAGCTCGCAGAGCGATTTGATACAATAGCACCGCCTAGTTGCGCCACGGCGCCATACAGCACTGCAAAGTGGAGCGACCACCTATCTGGGCGGGCGCAAGAGGACACTAATAATAACTTTCTTTCTTACTAATCATCGTTCAGGGCAGGTACAGCCCGCGGCACCCTGACAGACCTAATCG
>QLOZ01013990.1:0-21432 GCA_003314065.1 Lactarius sp. MG50
GTGTGATCCGCCCACTGGAATACGGAGTGTAGCGCGTCGAGTTTGATGGGGTACTGCGCCCGGTGGAATGAGGAGTAATGCGACCACCTCCCGAGGACGCGACGCTCGAAGGACGCGACATGGCACCAACACCTACAGTAGGCGCGGACAGTTTTGCAGCAGCTACAAATACACCGCACCTCTGTGGGCATACGAAATAATGTTTTCTGAGCAACGGGAAACGTCAGCGTTTATGACAGGGGAGCTTCGAAAACAACACGTCGAGAGGAGATGACTCGAGAGCCGGAAACTGAGAGCAACTTGCCACCGACCCACGGAAGTGGAAGTGAGGCCCAACATAACGAAGACGGGTTGTGAAAGGCGGAGAGACAGCGTTCGATACGTATGCAACTCACCCATCGACACTTCCGTCATTCTTGCCCTTCCCCGCAAACCCACCACTAAGCTCTACGCCAGCCCATTGACCGGCCTTCCCTTCAATCTCTCCCAGATATCGGAGGATCCCCTCGAATCCGAGGCTCTCAATCCTGACATTGTCCCCGACTTCGAACGACCTGCCTACGCGGCTGGAGCTTCGTAAGAAAGTATCAGACTGGCGGCTAGGTGGGCGGATCGAAGGAGTTTTGGTACGAGGCATAGGCACAGGTCGTGCTGGAGTAGCCCCAGCGTTTGAAGAAGAGGATGCAGCCGAGGATGGTCTTCCGAGTCCCGCAACGGAACGGCGCCCGGAGGGTGGAAGAAAAGAGAGCGGCGCCTTTGGAGATAGATTTCCCGGTTCACTGATGCGGCCAGCCCTGTGTAGAGCCGGATCATTTGCTTTGATTGCATCGGCGAAGGCACGGGACATGGAAATAATGGAATCGGTATCTTGTGTAGGAAGACCGGATTGCTGAGAGGCGACAGAGGTAGAACGTAAGCGCGCAGGAGTAGGTATGACACCCGTCTTGCCTGGGGTGGGTATCGTAGATTGTCGTATTTTTCCAGGAGTTGTCGACATAGTCGGGGGGTATATGGCTAATCCGAGTTGAGTTGGCCGCTTGTCACGGTCGGGGCGGGGCTGGTACTATAGCACATCACATGACGCGCGCGAGCTGCCACAACCGCGTCCGACGCGTCTGTTGCAATCAATTGGGACGGTACAGTGATCGTGTCATAATGCAAGCGCCTGTGTTACACATTCTAGCATTCCTACGCTTATTCTTCCCCGGACTCCTCATCCTCAGACGATACGTACTCAAAACCAGCTCGTTGGGACCGCGCTGTCCAGTCTGACACCTCCAATTTCTCGTTCCGAATTGTTGCTGTGGGAAGCCATGCTTAGAAAACGAAATACGTCGTGCCAAACACAACCATTCATACCTCCGGCATCAACCTCATATCCTGCTTGCGTCAAGCTCCGCACAAGTTCTGCTTTGGGGCCAACCTTGGTATTCCTACCTAAAATACATCCTTCGAGTTTGGCGCTGAAAACAGGTTGGTGAATGTCTTAGAAGCGCAGGGCACAGAACTTTACCCATCTGCAATGACACAGTGATCCAGCAGCACACACCCGATGACACGCGCCATCTTGCCAATCACACAATGCCGACCGATCACTGAGCGCTTGATCGTCGCTCGTTCTCCGATCCTCGTTGAACTTCCGATCATCGAATCTGACGAAATTTGAGACTTGGCATCAATGAGACTTCTATTCTCTGGATCTATAGGCAGCGTGTAATTCGTTCTTGATAAGAACTTCATCGCGATCAATCTTCGTCCACTAGTCAGATTCAGGACCAGGCGTACTTGTCTGTTCACCTCCAATAGAGTTGCAATATTGTTCACCCTTCCTGCAAACCCGGTATCATGTACTATGACTCCAATTCGTAGGCTCGACAAGGGGTCATCGCTGACTCCTGGGTGTGTGGGGGATGACGGAACTGAAAACGGAGTCGGCTTAAGCGATGGAGAGCCAGAACCCCTCGACGACGAATCTTGTACGGTGATCGAGCCGCCGAACAGAGTAGAATGCCGAAGTGCCAAGGCATGCCCCTCATTAACCGGTATTGACCTCAGCACTGATGGGAAGATAGTCAATCCATCATTCCAATGATAACCAGGGTTGACCACCTCGTCCATATTTTTCCTGCTTCGTCTTTTGGTATTGAATTTTACATAACCATGGCAGGAACTCTTCCCGGAAGGAGTCAAACGTTGACTTCTGGTGAAGGACCTCAAGGACAGATCGGTTGCAGACGTATACATGAGAATCAATATATTGGGACGATAGGGATGCAACTGGATATCTTCGAAACTGAGGTCAGTCGATCGCCCCGCTCCCGAGGAAATACAGACCGAGAAAGCAACGACATTCTAATTTCAATCTCGTCGGAATTGCGATCGCGATCATCTGGCGTGTCGATATGGAGGAGAGTACCAGACATATTGTCCCATATAATTGGCACAGAGGAAACTGTCGGGCCCCATTCGTCGGGTATGGCGCCCTTGTCTGCGCTATAGGCCTTCAACCAGCAAGATGTCACAATGGCGCCGTCTACATTGGACTCGATACGGTACTTATTCAGCACCGAAGTTAGTGACAAGTCTTCTGGAGGTATGAAATCGCATGGGAGTATAACAAAATCCCGCGCTATGCGACTAGAGAAATGTTTGAGTACCGCACAAGTCCCAACAGGTTCTTCTGGTGATTCATCATATGTTTGAACATCCACGTGAAGAGATGGGTATGATGAAGAAGACGTGTCGGAATGAATATGATGAGAGATACTCGGACGATGTGACGTTGGACAGATGAGCAACACCTCTATTTAAATTATGTTATACGCAAGGACGAGAAAACTCAAGACAGAATACATACCTGTGATACCCGACTGTTCTAGCCACGTCAGAGGGAAATCTATCATCGGCCTATTTGCAATTGGAAGCAAAGCCTTTGGACACGATTCGTCTCCATGATCGCTAGTGAGGGGAACGAGCCTGGATTGAGAGGTTACACAGACGGTTGGGAGAGTGGGCAGTCAGGACCAACTCATTTCCAAATCCTGCTAGTACAACAGCAAGAAACTCGTGAGATATCAGCTTGGCATTAGGTTCTTCGAAATCCATTACGCTGTGTGCGGGTTGGGGGGCTGCAACGTTAACGCGAGTCACTTCACGCTAACGGGGTTAGGTCTTCCTTCCGCGGCGCCGGCCCGGGCTGACCCGTGACAACAACCCAGGTCGAAACTGAAGTGAAAGTGCAGAAAAAATCGTCCTTAAGTACAGTTCTTGGCGTGACTGGAATGAGAGCCTATTTATGCGTAGCGTGAGCGATGGGGGTCGAACGACTAAGTGATTCTTATACCCCTATCTACCGTGATGTCTGGCCTGCATTATCTTATCCAGCTTCCGGTGCGGATCTACTCCGGATCTGCTCCCTGCTAGTAGTCAGGTTGCGCATATATTCCAACAACAGTAAATTAGTGTGCTTTGGCAAGCCGGTAGAAATTTCGATTCTGGCCTTTATTGTCATGCAGAACAAAGAAAAGATTGTAAAAATGCGTAGTGCAGTAAATTGTCTTACTGTATCATATTGAATGGACCAATCACCCAGGAGAAACTTCGTCGACATTGCTTGTCCACGACTGACCTCTGGGTATGGCCGCTTGCCAGTATCGTATCAAGGACCCTCTCGTCTAAGCATCTGTCCAATTTATATACCGTCTGGGTATGTAGACCCAACTCACTTAGCGCCAGCTTAACGCAGTATAAATACAGATTTAAATAAAATAAAATAAAATAACGTCACGGTCAATCTCCCATCTTCTTATTCTATTAACACCTCTCCTTAGCCCCGGGTCTCGTTATACCAATCAATCTGCTCTGGTTCATGACATCCTTGCTCTACACTAAATTATGACCCAACCCTCTGTACACGAACTCTACCAGCGCCTGGAGACAGTTGGAAAAGGTTCATACGGCTCCGTTCATAAAGGAATCCATCGCGCTACCGGAACCGTAGTTGCGCTCAAGATCATTGACCTCGATGCGGATGATGGAGACGACGTAGACAGCATCCAACGCGAGGTCGCCCTTCTTACGCAGCTTCGTGATGGCCCAAACATTACGAAATACTACGGCTGCCACCTCGATGGGCCCCGGGTATGGATTGTGATGGAATTCGCTCAAGGTGGAAGTGTGTACAGCCTTATGCAGTCTTCTCCCAACAACTGTCTAGAGGAGAAGTATGTCGTCGTCATTGTGCGCGAAGTTCTCATTGGTCTCAACTATCTGCACAAGTCCAATGTCATCCATCGGGATATCAAAGCAGCCAATGTCCTCGTCACTGCGTCTGGGAAGGTCATGATCTGTGACTTCGGCGTTTCGGCACTCTTGGCGACAACCAACAGTAAGCGGAACACTTTCATTGGTACACCTTATTGGATGGCTCCCGAGGTTGCTCAGCCTGTTCCCGCATACGATATCAAGGCAGATATCTGGAGTCTGGGAATCATGATCTACGAGATGATCAAAGGCAGCCCCCCGCACTTCCGCGTGGCTCACCTGAAAGTGATTCAGATGATTCCGAAGGTCAAACCCCCGAGATTGGCCGAAAATGAAGGAAGTAAAGACCTCCGCGATTTCATTCCTTTCACCCTTACAGAATTACCTTCTGATGTCCGTCTGCCCTTGATATACTTGGGATTTCTCCACTGACGCTTTGCAGCGTCTAAACGCAGAAGACCTTTTGAAGACAAAATGGATCAAGAATGCCTCGAGAATTCCGATCACCACACTGAAAGACCTCCTCCTTCGATATGACACTTGGGTGAAGACTGGCTCTAAGCCTTCGGACCTCTCAGAACCTCTACCTTGGGAACGAGAGAGCGAGTGAGCGTCAACTCTCTCCATCCCACGTGAACGAACACTGACCCATTCAGTAACAGCTCTGACAAGTCAGAGCTTGATGAGAACCCTTGGGAATTTGACACCGTGCGCGGGCGATCCTTTAAAACTTCGACTTTCGAATCCCCTCAAATCACTTTGAACGAGGATCACACCTTCACCACCGTCCGGCCACAGCCATCCAAGCTACCTACGTCTCTACGCCGTCTCTTCGACAGCGACGCAGCAAGTACCCCAGATCCTTTCCGCATTCCTGGCTTCGGTACAGCTAGCAAAGATGCAGCATCTAGCAACCCTGGTTCGCCTCTTCCCCCACCCTCTCCCGCAGTGCCATTTCCTGTACCACACGATCGAACGACGAGACGGGCTTTGCTAGTGGAGAACAGTTCTGAGGACGGACCGAATCTGAGTACCCCTGCATTCGCATTCCCTCCCCGCACTATCTCCAGGGGTACGAAAACAAGGATGGGTAACGGCTTACCCTCTTCTGAGGATCAAACCAATTCGTTATCGCATCCCGGGCATACGGAGAAACCCTCCACTGTCCCCAGCTCCTCATCATCTGAGGCCACGGTGAGCGGGGCTACCCCGGCATCTGCTTTCGTTGCATCGAAACCCCTTGGACGTCGAGACATGCGTTTGGAACTAGAGATTCCTGGTTCAGAGGTCCCCCCTCGAGGGTCAGGCTACAAAGATGAAGCCCCATCAGCGGATCTCAGGTCGGTGCCAGCTATCTCAAGGCGAAGTCCTCCTTGGAATCGTTCCCAGAGTACCGCCCAGGGATTTCCACCACGCCCAGGCCTAGAACAAAATTCACCATTACCTTCCGACTTTCACTTTCCCGGATATTCTTCATCATCTGATTCTAATCAAACGGCATCCTCTGGTTCCGTGTTCCGACCTCGCATGATGATATCACTAACACCAGGCAGTACATCAAACACGCAAGGCTCCCTTCATAATTCTACCCACTCCCTCGACGCCCGACTTTCAGCCGGTTACCCCAGGCGGCCATCTCCACCAACTTTGACACCCCCCGCCCTGGGAAGATCTCGTTCTATGACGCCTGGCGATGAGTCGCCTCACGATGTTTACGCAGGACCGTTGTCCAACGGACTCAAGCGACGGCCCAGCCTGCATAGACTTGCTTCGCTCGCGGTTATGGAAACGCCCCCGACTGCCCTGCCGACGAAATCCTTCGCAAAGCCTACTAGAAATCGGAACGGTAACTCTGCAGGCGGAGTTGGCGATTTTTCCAGTGTCCCTGGCCTCAGAGACGTGCTGAAGGTTAATCTCCCACACTGTTCCTTGTTAATATTGACGGACATCGTTCGCAGGCCCCCGCACTCACCTCTGAGCACCAACTTGGGATGTCCGACTTGTTACCTCCCTCGCCGACATCGTTACACACGAACCTGAAAATTTTCACCCCTGCCCCAAGTCACCTAAACACCTCTTTTGTACCTTCTGGCAGTGCTCAATCACCGGCTGCAAATTCCTCGCTCTCACCCTTTACCACTTCCGAGAAATCCAACGGTGTGCACCGAGCTTTGCCCAGTCCAGATCTTCACTCTACCTTTCCACCTTCAGTGTCTGTTTCTTCGTCTCCAATTGCACATCGGCGTGATATATTCCTACCCTCAACCTTCCCTCCTCCCTTACCGCCGATCCGAATGCTGGACTTCGGCGCCCTTATGTCTTCTCATGAAGAAACGCACGCCGAGCTTGAACGGATCGTCGACGACCTAATGCAATGGTTATCGATTGCCGAATGGGGGTTGACTCGACTCTTGGAGAAGCCCAGCGAGGACAGAATAGAAGAAGAGACGGAAGACGTTGATAATGGCGTTGACATTGGGGAGACGCAAAACCATGATGACGATAAGAGCCCGCTCGCACTGGTTGCTCGCTGACAAGTACGCTTTCGTTTACCACATGCAATTTGTGTATCGTTCATATATTGCCTCCGTTCACGTGCACTCTGATGTACAGTACAACTACTTTAGTTACGCGCATCGTCGAGAATTTGTCAGGTCTCTTAGCTCGTGGATGACTGGCGTATTCGGATCTATGCATGAGCACTAGTCTATGAGATATATCCCTCGTGCAACAGATAATCCGTGATCATTTGAACGGCCTCTTTCACCTCACACTCGGCGGTCTTGATGTGCAATTCGGCATTGAGCGGTGGCTCGTACGGCGCAGAAATCCCTGTAAACTCTGAACATTCGGAGATGTTCTTAAGTTCGAGGATCCTCCAGGACGATCATCCCTTTCCGCACCTTTGATCTCGCCAGCTCTTGCTTTCTTATAAAGCCCTTTCGGATCACGCTGTTCGACAACTTCGAGAGGTGCGTCGACGAAGGCCTCGATGAATTTCAGACCGGATTCCTCGTGAATCTTGCGAGCTAGAGCACGGTCGGCGCGGTAGGGTGAGATGAACGCAGTTATCGTGATGCACGCAGCGTCCGTGAATAAGCGAGAGACCTAAGCTTGCGACACTCGTCAAAAAGGGATTCGTTGCGGGATTGCGAGGGGACCGATTGGAAAGGAGCAGCGTACCTCGCCAATCCTACGGATGTTTTCGTTGCGGGACCTCTCGTCAAAGCCAAGGTCCTTGTTCAAGCCGAAACGGACGTTATCGCCGTCCAATCTGTACGTGAATTTGTGCAGATGAAGCAGGTGCTGCTCGAGAGCGCACGCAATCGTAGACTGGGTATGATATGTAGTGAGATTGAGTAATACCCAGCGTTGCACTTATTCGACCTTGCCACTAGCACTGAGCCCAGTCAACCAGATCGTGACACCCTTCTGCCGCAGGAGGTTCACTCTTTCTGAGGCATCGACAGATCCTTTGGATATCGTGAGTGATCGCGAATCCATCACGATGGGTACATGCCAAGCGCGAACCGGAATGGAATGTAATATTAGTGGCCATTAGCAGCACCCGACGACGTCTATCGATGAAGGCGTTGTCAATTGTCACAGTAGAGAGTCCAGAGTCTACTCTTACCTGGCACTAGTATTGGGCTTAGGACGACTTTGGAATCAAGTGATCTCAGTCCACGTGAACTGTGTGCATCAAATCACGAGCAGCTTCGGATGACATACATATCGCTGAACAGCCCGAACGAAGAGGAAGACGTAAATCAATCTCGATAACGGACAACACCCGACCCTAACAAATGACGCAGCACCTCCCTCCATGATTCGCGTCACGATCACCCGAACCACTGCTCCGTCGTCTAGCATGAGTGGCCCCCGATACGCCCTCACGCATCAGCATGCTCGCCCGAGTTGCGGCCTCAAAGACATCATCGACACCCTCGATCTTCAGCGCCGAGCACTCCTTGTACGCGCGCGCACCGATAGATTGTGCAACTCGCTCTGCCTGCGCCCGCGAAACGTATCGGTCAATATTCGGATCGTCACTAGGCGGACGCAAGTCTGCCTTGCAGCCCACGAGGATTATAGGGATAACAGGACCACATATGGACCGTACTTCTTCGATCCACTAATTACAAAGTATGATGATTAGCCTGGCTCTGGTAATTTGAAGACCCCGTACCTTGACAGTGACGTTCTCCAACGAGTCCGTGGTGTCAATCGCAAAAGCAATGAGGATCACATGGGACTTGGAATAGGAAAGTGGTCGTAACCGCTGTGTATGTTAGAGGTTACATTCAGGATCCGCTCCACTCGCAACGCCAACCACATGGCGAGAACCGACCTCGTACTCTTCCTGGCCTCTGGAATGCATTCTAAGCATCGAGTTATGGTAAAGGATACGGGAAGGTAACGTACGCAGTATCCCACAATGCTAGTTGCACTGCTTTGCCATCGAGTCGAATCTCAGCAACATAATTTTCGAAAATGGCTATCAAATTATGGTAAGGGGCGTCTAGTGAGTGCGCAGCAGCACATGGCAAACATACTCGGTTGCTGAAAAAGGAAAGGGCGACATGAACATCAAACCGTATATTGACAAACATAGGATGAGAGCATACATATTCCTTGGGAAACTCTCCAAGGGCAAAGGAGCACAGTAGTGATGTCTTGCCGCAGGCACCTAGGGAGTATGCTGTTCAACGAGCGTTCTTGGCCGCACTGTGGCACGCATACCGTCCCCAACTATGACAAGCTTCCGTCGGAGCTACACGAGGAGGGCAGTTAGATGCCACGACAGGTGTTAAGAGACAGGACACGCACTGGGGTCTGGGATGACATGGTTGGTTAGCCAGGGAGTCGCAGCGTTCTAGGACTTGGGGAGGAGAGCCAAGCCGAGTTAGCGACCTGGAACAAATTCTAGAGCGAGATGAAATAGGCGAGAAGTCGTGGATATTAATGGGAAGAAATGAGCTCAAAATGGTCGTAGGGGGAATGGTTGAAGTTGCGGTGGGTCAACCGCTGCGTGGTGGTTCTTGCACGGTACGGGCAGTGCAAACCGTCCGGTAATAACGTCAACTGTCAAGGCAGTGCTCGACAAGCCTCCCTTGTCGATCAAAAAATTATTATTATTTATTATAATACTTCCTCGTACGACGACGGTTAATTGTAAGGCACGCGGCCATGTCGTTTCTGTCATTCGTGCCTGAACGCCCGGTCACTGCGACATCCCTCGTGTAATGCCATGTGTTGATGGCGGGTTGCCAGTGTGTCCCCCTCCCTCCAGGCTACCCATTTTTAACTATTCCCAAGCTTGACTTTTCTACAACTGTGTATCTATGGTCTGTGAGCTACGGGGTATGCCGAGAGCACAGCAGAACTGCACCCTTCTCCCGTAAACGCATCGCGGTGGCGTGATCTTCTGTCGGCGGTACACAGGTCGCCGCATCTCGGGGAAAAATGATGCCCTGTGTTAATAGCTGCATATTGCCTTGTATGTGGTACAAAGCTGGCTGCCTCCTCGCGCTACTGCGGCGCAGTTCCGCCACAGCCTTGGCGGGGCGCTCTGAGCCAATTTTCACGCCTCACACTTGCGTTCGCCGCTTGGTGTACCCGTGTTCAGAGTGTTGTATGGTTTTGGCCTCTTGGAAGATTTTGAAGTGAATAGGGAGATCACAATAAAGATTTCGAGGCTGTGTTAGCTTTCGTTATTCTCAAAAACAGATTCAACTTTGATAGCGTTTTAGAATCTGTTTTCGAATGGATGACGGCATATGCTGTAGACTTTCAAACATGTCCTTACTGGTCAAACACGACGCGTTCGTGCTCTTTACCTGCTCATCGACAGGCGTTTGTGGGTTGTTAGAGTGATTGTGAAAAATAGGATCATCACATGGTGTGGCAACGAGATCGTCCAAACACTGAGGGGTGGTGTGCAAGTACGATCGGAATATCTCTGGCCGGTTACCAGTTAACCTTCAGTCAGTGAGCAAGAGCTGGAGGTGATCCTTGCTTTTGTTGGTCTCAGCACGTTCTTTGAGATATCGCTTAGAGTAGAGTTCTCCTAGGGATTCCAGGAGCATGTCACTAATGGATGGCATGGGTTCATCATCTGAGGAAGAGTCCGATGAAGAGGAATTTGAGTGTGAGCCAACATCGAAGTCAAGGAGTTCTTCTTCATGTCCAGCCATGAGGTTAACAAGAAAAGCTCTTTGTAAGGAATCTGCTGCCGTTTGCCTCTCTGTTTCATAGGGCATCATAAGGGCAACCACACTCCAGGGGAGAACAACCTGTGTATTGATCAGATAACAATAACGCTGCGTTGTTTCGCGTATGGCACACACAAGCGTATTCAGACCCCGAAGCGGAGTCTGAAACATAGATAACCAATTCTAAAACGCTGCCAAATATGTTTTTGAGTTTGGAACTCGGACTGGACTCGGAACGAAGCGCCTCGAAACCTTTACTGCCCTAATACCAACAAGGCGTGGTTGTCATCCGTCCCGGCGTTTTTACCCCCTATCTTTCTCTGGTTTGGCGGTTCCACTGGCAGTTGATGGTTCTGGTTGAATCGGGGGCCAATTCTAGTAGGTTGTCCGTTGTCCGCCGTCATATTGAGCACGCTGCGCATCCAATAAATTTTTTATGTACATCTTTCCCGATTTGCACCATACTGAAACTCTTTATATCGTACCTGAATTGATGATAAGAAGTGAAGACATCGATGACCGACAAGATAACTGCTCGTCATGCATGTGTGCTTGAAAGAAAAATCTTGGTACCCAGCTGAGAAATACAGACCACAAAGCAGATAAATAGTGTGAGAGAGACGTTATGTATGTCTCGGTGAATAGGAGAGCCGCTGTTCGTCGCATCTTATCATGGATCGTTCCTACACACCCACAGGATAATCTTCTTTATCACTTCAGTAACTTGTTCCGTGCTGAACGGTTGGCCAACAGGACAGCAGTGCATGAAAAGCACCCTGGTCTGCGTACCCTTGTCGTGCCGGGATGATACACGACGTGATTCGGCTAGGGAGCAAAAATAAGTGTAGTCGTTCACGCAGTGTCCTGCATCCATCGACGAATAAAGCTGTCACGAGGCTCGCATGTAAGAAAAAGAGGGCGAGGGAAGAGGATACGCCTACCTCGATCCCTTGTTCTTTCATGGCATGCACGAGATGCTCAACATCGATCATCGTGTGTAGATCTTCCCCGTACAATTCATAGCCCTTGCCAAATCCACGAACGGGGTGGTCAACCGTCGCATCGATGGGGCTAGTATGTCCCACCAAGGCCATGTGGGCGGACGACATGCGCATCTGTTCGAGTGTCTCCCCCTGAGAAGGTTCGAGAGCATTCGACTCGGGAAGAAATTCGATGACAGGTGCTTGTTTGTTGATTGAATCTTTCATTCGATATCCTGCTTTATGTCCTAAGCGTTCGATGCGAAACGGTCCTCGCCCTGCAAGGCCGATATGGAAGATGAAATCATATCCATGCTCCGGAGGTGGTGCTATCCTGGCCATAGGGGGGTTCGTAGGCGGGATTATGGGTGGGCGAGCATGAATTCCCGTCACGCAGTCTAAGACAGCATCGTATGTGGGAGGAATCTGGAGAGAAGAAATGTGGATGTGTTGTGGGTCGTTAGATGGGAAACCATTCGGATGATCTACATCGACGACCATTTGCATGCGATCCGGAGAAGGGGGCTCAATGTCTAGAGATAGGATGACGTTGTTCAAGGGAGCGACAGCAAGCCACGTTGGGTTCTGAGGGTGTCGCAAGGTGGGCTAACCTTATGATAGTAATGAGTACGAGGGTAGGGGTATAGACATGACGGGTTTGGGTATGGACCATACTCACGCCGTAACCTGTGAGGAGAACGCGCACTGCATTTTCTGGAATCTCGAAGGTTGTCGCACCTACATTGAAGTTCACGGCCGGCATCTTGGGGGGATCTTCAGTATTGTCTTCTCGGGAGTGAGCGTTTCCCCGTCCGTTCCGTTCAAGGTAATCACGTGTGTTTACGCACGGACCCAACTCGGGAAATATTCGCATTACAGTAACGAAGCAAGTACTGTACTGTACTGTACTGTATATAACAAAAAATAAAAAAAATACAGTCGAACACCTTGTTAAAAAGGGACTTAACAAGCCCATTGGAGTTGGATGTTCAATGGGTGGTGCCATTACGGGACTTTGCGGGTTTATCACATCAGCAATGGTTCTATTCTTATCCGTCTGCTGATGAAGAGTGTTCCAACTCCGAGTCGCCTGCGCTGGCACCTGCATGCGTTCATCAACTCTACCACCTCAATCAACTTTTCTTCACTATCCTTTCCACGCCTTAAACCTCTCCATTCTCCGCCGATAGCACCGCCTTAACACGCCCTTATTCGGAAGAGAAAACAATAGACGCGGTACGTCAACCCATAAACAATGTTCAACTTAGACAAAGGCCTCATGGCCAAAATCTTTTATATCTACGCAGACAGACAACACTTCACCCTCGTCTTTCCGCCCTTCATGTTCTTCCCCGTCGCCTGGCTGCGACTTGTGACCCTCTCTCTTTTTATCCTTCCTCTCGTTCATGCGCATCAAGACTTCCTCTGTAAGTTCTTTTCTCTTAAGCCGAGTACTCACTCCTACCTGCTAACTTCATCCAGTCACTTCCTCTGTATCATATTGCGCTCCGCCGGAGAATCTCCTTGTAGAGCAGTTCGATGTTGCATATTTCCCCGCAAATAATTCTCTCGTATTTAACATCTCGGCCGCATCTGTCGTAAGTTTGGAGCGGTATCTCATCGTGTGTCCACTCTCATTTACTTCAACAGCAAGCAAACGTCAACGTTTCCGCAAATCTTTTTCTGAACGTCTACGGCATGCATCCTGTCAACATTACAATAGATATCTGCCAGGCCTTCGATGGCCGTCTTTGCCCCCTCCCTCTCTACGTTTTCAATGGCTCCGAAACCCTCACCCTCCCTTCTTCGGTCAAGATCTCTTCCCAGATCCCCAAAATCGCGTATAAAATCCCCGATCTTGAGGCCTTTGCCCAGCTCACCTTGACAGAGGTCGGTACTGGCCAATTGAAAGCATGCATACAATCCACCCTTTCCAATGGTTGGTCCACTCATCAAGCCGGTGTATCTTGGAGCATTGGTGGTCTGGCCTTGCTTGCCCTCTTTTCCGCTGCCTGGCAATCATTCTTCTCCGACTCCATGGCACCCTTCCGCCTGCTCGATATTCTCGGGCTCTACCAGAGTATCGCCTCGTCAGGCTTCTTTGACCTCAACTATCCCGTTATCTACCGTGCTTTCACACTCAACTTCTCTTGGGCTATGGGACTTTTTGCCCAGTCGCCCACGTCCTCTATGCAACGTAGCATCACCCACATGCGCCACCTTACAGGTGGCGACCTTGCAGGTTCCAGCGCCGGAGGGTCTATCGCACTGGTCAACCGCAAGCTTAGTCCATATAGCAACGCTGCTTACATTGTCCCTCAATCTCTGATCGCTGCCGTTCGAGCCCTTCCTCGCATGGATCTGTCGTCTCCTCGACCATTACTTACCTCCAGAGGGGCTCTCCCTCCCCCCCATGTCATGCGCGATGTCCAAACTGTCACCTCTCAATCTTCCAACGTCCTCGATGCGGGGGTACCCATCTATGTAAACACCATCGGCATTGCCACGGCCAATGCATTCATGACCGCTTTCTTTTCCGGTCTCATTCTACTCGCCATCGCATCAGCGCTGTTGTTGATGATTTATGGCGTGATTGTTCTGACATCCCGTCACAAACACGTCCATTCGCCTCGGCTCACCGATATCAAAGCCCGATTTCCTATTTTCGCTCGTGCCTGGGGCCTGCGGATCGTAAGTTGTGTTACGCATACCTACACATTCGCCTGACCAAGTTTACCCTCCAGGCACTCATCTGCTTTTCCCCAGTGGTCACATTCGCGCTGTATCAATGGACCCTGAAGGATTCATGGCTTTCTATCCTGATCTCCGTCATTTCTTTCGTCGTTGTGTTTGGCGCGGTGGGCTGCGCGGCCTCTGGTGTGCTCTTATTCGGGCGTCGCTCTTCGGTATGGCTGCTCACGGAGGACCTCCCCGCACACGAGCCTTTGTACGGTCAATATCGCGTCCCGCGATATTTTTTCTTTGCTCTGCCCCTTCTTGCTACTTTCATTCGCGCCATCCTCATTGCAGCAGCCAAGAACAACGGAACCGTGCAAATTGTCCTCGTCGTTTGTATTGAGCTATTCCTCTTACTCTCCCATGTCCTATTAAAACCGGGGAAGACGCGCCGTGCCGACGTTCTCTCTATTTTTCTCGCCACCATTCGCTTTGTAACGGCTGGCCTACTGGTTGCCTTCATCGTCCCGGTGGCTCTACCACCTATCCCGCGCGTCGTGATTGGCATTATTGTCCTGGTGCTTTTCTCGATCGCAGTTGTGGTGATGTTCCTCAACACGTTGTGGAACCTCGGACTGCGGCGTTTATGGTTCCACCAGCCATTTACCGTTCTGGGCAGTCGTAGCACGATATCGCAGGGATCGCTCGAAAAAGGCGACGTAGAGAAGGGCAAATCGAGGGCGACATCACCACGCCCGCTGAATCCGACTCCCACACACGGGCCGCTAGTTGATCCTACAATGAACGCGCCAGAAGCGCTGTCCCAGCTCACTCCTACGACACCTTCTGCTGGGCCTTCCAGCGCACACTCGACGAATACCACGATGTCTTATGGCGTACAGATTTCGAGCGGGTGGCATTCGTCTCTCCTGCAGCCGTCACCACATACGGGCGCTAATGACGACGACGCGTCGCCATCATCACCGCCTTCGCATCTCTCACAAGATCGGCAATCTACGATTGATGAGGCGCAGGCCTTATAGTATTGTGTACATACAGGACACTGTCTAGACTTTGACATCCACACTGCATCCATTCTGCTTCACGCATGGCATCCTCACACCAGCATTATTATTTGCATCTTACTTCTTACTACTGTTAATTATACTACACGCGCAGTTGCGACCAAGTACTCGAGTCTGTGGAGAACGGACACGCATCACACGCACTGATAGTTCTCTTATCAATCAATGTATATTACTAACTGTGTGGCCTCGGACAAATCAAATCTTCACTAATTTACCACAAGTTCCCATAACCTTCTGAGTCATGGGGGTGGGCCTGGGCCTACTCAGCCATGAGGGGAATTCCAAAAATAATAGCTGCCCTAGGGTGTCTCCATAGTACCCAGTAGCTTTCCTGCATTGACAACGCATGGTTGATCCGGTGATGACGCGTGTTGACTCACTCGTTACGTGCAGGCAGACGAACTGGATGATCAGATTAAATTAAGAGCCACGCGCTAATTAATGTGCCGATCGCACAACCACTGTCCACGAATCGTCTGGCTTGGCAACGCGAGGCAATGCGTCGGTGCCTCTAGAATAGGTCCATCGATCCCCGCCTCGGCGAGATGACACCGACGACTTTACTCTCGAACGAGAGCAAATCTCCGCCCTGCGTCACGACGAGGTCCGAGGCACCCGAGGCGACTCCTGCATCACTATTACTACCCAGCAGCTTTTCGAGGTTCGTCGATGCCAGCGCGAGCGCCTGAATCTTCGAGATCCGGCCACCTGCTTCCAACGCTGCCTAACATGCGGTTCCGTCCGTCAGCTCCCGCGGAGTTAGAACGAAAAAAGAAACGATCGGCACACGCACCCATCCCACGTCGAAACGCGTGTTTCGCGCGCTCGACGCATCTTCAACGCCGATGCCAACGGTGACGTTGTGTGCGAGGAAAAGCGCAATTTCCGTCTCCTTGGAAAGCGGGGGACCAGGCAGCCTGTGAAAATTTCGTGTCAAGGTGTCAAAATGAAGAAACGCCGGGAGCCCAGCCCCAATCGCAGCACGCACACTCTCCGCTGTTCCCACGTGGTGGGAAACGGCCTAGATGGTTTGAAGATGACGCCAACGTTCGCCTTCGCTATTTCCTTTACGAGGAGATGCGCCTCTGTCGCGCCGGTGATCGTCATGTGAATGGTTGCACCTGTCTTTTCCTCCACTTCCTTCTTCAGCAGGATCAGTGTGGCAATCACGTCTGCACTATGTGCCTCTACCACGATCGGAATCAGACCCTGACAGAAATTCAGCGAATTGCAGCATATCGAGTGAGATATGGACTAACCACCGCGGCATCCCTGAAAGGTTTGGGAGCGTCGACAGTAGAGTCGTCGGGTAATGCAAACAAGAGATTGCGCAGCGCCGCGATCTGCGTGCTGATACTCGGCCTGGCGGCGGCAAAGTGACCGACCGAAACATGCAATGCAGTGACCTCCTGGATGATCGCCCCGTCGGCGAGCTTGTGAGCTGCACCAGTGGAGAACGACGTGCCCAATCCACCAAAGAAGCCGTCATGAGTTGGTGCGACGACAGCCTTGGTAACACCGGCGCGATATGCTAGCCTAAACAACAGAGGACAGGTCAGTAGTGCCCCGAAAGTAGACGACGACACACGAACAGTGAGTCACGACCGGCGAATTGCAATGCGTCTACGGCACGGACAGTTGAATGGTCACCACCCACGAATTTGGGAACCGGTCCGGTAAGCGGGTCAAACACCGACCCATCACCGGTTGATGGCTCGAGTCGGATCTCCTGGAGGCCAAGCGAGGAACCATACGTCAACAGTCCTGGAGAGATTGCGCCGCCCTCTAGATCGACGACACGAACTCGCTTGCCGTCGGCGAGTTCGTCAAGGGAGCAAGTAGCTGCTGCACCGTAACAAATTATATCACCGTTTCGCACTACTACGACGCCAGCCTCGTCGCTCATTGCGGCGTACATTTCCGCGAGTTCGCCGCGATGCGGAAGGATGACATTGTTGACACCCGTGAAAAGGATAGTGTCGATAGAGGCTCTTTCAGGAAGAAGCGGTGGGAGACCCTCAAACGCGACTGCCGCTTGCGCCTCGCGATCGAAGTTGGGCACCTTTGGAAGTTCTCGGAAATTTTCAGGTTTGGATACGACATGTGGTGCATCTAGCTGGGGGATCCCATCAATGAAAACTTGAGCCGGTGTGGCGCCGAGTGCTAATGGGTGGCTGTCCCAAATGACTAAATCTTCCCGCGAACCGTCAACATCAGGCGCCGTCCATATCGAGACGCAAATCCCCGACTCACCAGCATCCCAGCCTGGGGGAAAAACAAGTCACGAGTTATCATTATGCACACATGTAATGGCGGTAATGTGCACATACCCTTTTTTAGGTATCCGATGCGGTGTTCCAATCCAAGGACCTGAGCAGGAAGAGTTGTCGCGGCGGCGAGTGCCAAATTAGCTGGAAGGCCATAGTAGTGCACTTGTTGCGCCTCATACAACAGGTATCTGGAGTTGAGAACCGGATGATCGGACTGCAATCCCCATTAATTCACGATACGGCACGCCACTACTAGGAATTGGAGTGCATTTATCCACCTTGACGACAACCTTAAGCCCATTCTCAGACAGGATTCGAGCCGCAAACTCAGAACCTCTGTACGCTTCTCGCTTGTACCTTTAGAAGAAAAGGACAGCCTTGTTGGTGAGGGAGACCGGCTAAGTGGCAGAAACCGCAACGTACCGTGCACGCGTCGCGAAGATGGCAACTGCAGGGGGATGGCCTGTGCTACGTCAACTACACTCGTTCAGCGGGCTCCTGGGTGGTGCACTCCGTACCGTAAGTACGCCTCAACACGTCCGGAACCAAATATGCCTCATGTGCATGATGCACTGCTGCGATTGGGAACTTGAACTCATTAGAAAGCTACGCCACAGCCGTCGTCAAGCACCATCCCGGTAATTCGGTAACCAAATATCCGCACTCGTATCAGGTCGTCCAGGTCGACGGCTTCGTAACAATGTGTATGAACCTTGAAAAAGCAGACAATTCATGACGTTTTGGTCGGGAAGATACGGGGAAACGCATACCCTGACTCTTCCTCGTAGCACATCAACCAGGGCCTCCCATCGCAAGTCTTCTGGGAATTCACCCAAACCAGCCCACCGTCCGGCAAGAGCGGCGCTACAGTACGCATCCTGCTGATCTTTGATATGACGTGCCTCGTCGTATCTGTAGAAAACTCGTTCGTCGACTGGTTGATAATACAGATCAACTGAGCATACGCCTGTCGGAGCGCCCAGAAAGTGTCCATGCGAGTATCGCCGTAGATCTGACCTGAAGGAACAAACTAAGGAATGCAAACAGTATGGCGAATGCCTTTAGGGAACGCACTGGGGTTTTCTCCTACAGCACCCAGGGCAACAGTGACATTATACCCGAAACCAAGAGGACGTACTTACCACATGCGTGTCTAACTTCGAATGAAAAAAGAAGGTTCAAATTAGCAGCCAACGCGCCACTCACTTCATTTGTCTCCATGGTATATGGTCACTGTCATGACTAGTACCGTTGACATCGTAAGGAGGCTCGAGGAGCATCGAGGTTGGCGACCGTTCTGCCGTTTTCCGTAGTTTGATCGTAAACGCCTGGCCACCTTCCACGAAGGCATTAGCTAGGGTAGGTCAGACGAACTAATGTACGAGCTAACCAATGGCATTTGCAGAGCCGGGTAGCACGACGGCAGTTGTAACACCACCGGCAATGGACAAAGCATAAGAATCATCGTGCGTGTTGAGGCCGTCCAGTGAACGAAGCCACGGTTGAATGGTCCCCTTCAAAGAGTTGTCATCACTCGCACCGTCGAGTGCGGGCGAGGATGCGTCACCGAGGTGCGAATGCGGGTCGACGATCCTGCATTAAAGGAAATGCGACTAATCAATACTACTAGTGTGGACAAATGCCAAACTCGAGGCACACGCACCCGGGGGTAACCCAAGCGCCGTGCACATCCACAACGTCAAGCTCCCCACGGGCTATCAAACCATCAATCTCAAGACCGAAAGCGCTGAGATGCACACTTCCAACGCCTTGAATGATGCCCTTGTCGATTAAGATGTCTCCCTTAAGGACCTCAGTTCCATTGTCCTCGCCTGTCCAGATACGCGCGTTGTGCAAGAGCGTCGGCTTTGTGCCAGGTACAAAACGATCCGACTCTGTCCGGTCATGAAAACGAGCAGGGGGACCTGCAGATATTTTCAGAGAGACACAACGCCCAAGAGATTGCTCAGCGTGTAGTGGAAGTTGGCCCACGCGGCGAAACAGGGTTCGAAAACTGCCGCCAATGAAGTAGAGCTGGAGCCCAGCAAGCAAAGCGAGGACAAGGGCGACCTTTGCCCTAAATTTTCGAGGTGGCGCAGTACTGGCAGTGCCTATGGGGAGGATTTGAGACCATTTGGTCATGGCCGTTGTGTGGTGGTCGTGTATGAGTTGGTGCACACGCTTGCCGCGTTGTGTACTGTATGTTGGCCACACACACAGTTCCGGTTCCGCTCCGCTCCGGTGCTAACGAATGAAAGGATGATGAACCTCCCACGGACGTGAAACCCGATTCCGCGTTCCAGCTGTAGCTCAGGCTGTAGCTGTAACCGGATGCGGCTTGCACTCCCCGTGTATGCCGGCACACGCAGCGCAGGTCGAAAGCTGCAACCGTCCGGCTCATTGATTACCGGTGCAGCCTCCTTTGACATCGTTCTCAGGCATTGATTAAGTTGGTACCAATTGCAGTTGCTCGGGGGTATGTATCTCGCGAGACCAAACGGCATGTTCCTGTCATAGACCATAACAATTCGCAGAATTCATGACAAATGGAATTGACAAAAGTACACTGCCTAAGGTAAGGTGGAACGGGAAAGATAAAGGATGGTTCGTTATTATACAAGGCTTTAACACGAATACAAAAAGGAACAAAAGATCCGAGGTACGATTGCGGGTGGGGGACACCTAACCGGGTATCGGTCGTTGTGGTTGTGCCTTGTAGCGTCAATCCAGGAATCGGGGCGGGGCGTTTCAAATTTGTAGAAAAACACGCCTCGGCCATCTAACAAAGGAGTCACAGAGCGCCGGCAATAATAACCGGGGCTGTGACTGTCTGAGTGCAGTGTGCTCGGCGCCAGCGGCGGAATTGCTGGCAAGCCGACGAAGAGCCGACGAGCTGATGGCGACGTCGTAGATGGCGCACGCGACCGAAGGCGATGGCCAATCGGGCTGACCAATGAAATATTGTTCGAAAGAAGGGATAGAGAAACATGGCGGTATGGACGGGCAGTTACGATCATTGCAGATTAAGGAAAGAGGGCCCAGGGGAAAAAAAAATGACGGACTCCTACTGGATGTAAAGGTACTACAGTACAGTACATACAATAAGTTAAAGGGTATATATACAGAAATCTTTAATCGCCAAGGAGGGGGGAAGGAGGGAAACGTAAAAGCCGGGAGGGATTGTACTGGACTGGACTGTACTGTGCAATTGAACTGAAGTGAGAACCCAGCAAGTCGGCTGACTGTGGCGATTGGACTAGACCTTCGATTCAGCTCACATTGTCGTCCCCCCGGCACACATTCTCCCTCTCCCTCCTCCCTCTCTTTCCCTTACACCCACCATCCTCCCTTGAGTTCACCTTCTATATCTCCTCGAGAATGTCCCCCTCCTCCACTGTGGTTTCCTCCTCCTCCTCACTACCATCAACTATAAGCCACAAGCATCGCAAGCGGTAACTTCTATCATTTTCACTCTATTGGCGTCATCGTCTCACCTATCCTTCGCAGTCCGTCAAGGAGTCAGTTGTTGAAGAACTTGGAGGTTCTACCTTATTCCCCTCTCCTCCCGCCCTTCTCGTGGCTAATTGGCATCACCCTGTCCAGATCCTCGGCGAACTCTCAGCACCGCTTCCCCCAAATCTCCCTCCATCGCCGCCCGCTTCTAGGCCCTCCTCCCCAGCACCCCCTGCGAAACGAAAGCTCGAGTCGTATCATGCATACGATCCCACGAAGCGCACGCGCGTGGACGACTACCCCGAAAAGTATATTCGTCATCAGGCACAACCGCCAAACCGCTCTGAACCAGAGGAGGGCGAGCTACGTGATGACCCCTCACCTCCCGCTTCTTCGTCCCGTCTTCCCCCCTTCCCCCCATCCTCTTTGCACTCCTTACCCATACAACGACCCCGGAAGAACCTTCAACGAGGCGATCCAATATTCA
>QLOZ01013993.1:0-17398 GCA_003314065.1 Lactarius sp. MG50
AAAGTCATAGTCAGTGACAGTTGACGACTTTGTCGACAGTCACGCAACCGGCACAACGCTGCAGGGGACCGTGACACTCTGGCCCGGGCAATCGTCCTTGGATTTCCCTGCACGAAGGTAGGCCAGGATGACCTAGTGGGAGAATATAGAATACGCACCCTGGTTCTGCACCCAGTTGAGATAGTCCTGGTATTGTACTCGAGTACGATATTTAGGCCAAGGGAAGAAGCCACCGCGCTCGTGCGCTTTAGTGGACTAATTGTGTTCACCTCAGGCTCACTCAGGCTGGCAATCCTACCTAGACTAGATTGCCAGGCCTTGTATGACATCCAACTAAGTTATGCATAAAACACGTGTGGCACACATCGTTCAGGAAACTTGGGGTAAAGTCAATCACTGGTCAACTTAGCGTGCCATTTCATCTGCAATAATCAACTCCTCTGCTCGTTTATCCCTCGGAATAATTGAGCACGGAAACGAGTTTGGACGGCTACCCAGATGATTAGCTTCTTTCTATAGGGGTGGTAGGTGTACTGCACCTTATGATCGAGCCTGTGTACGAGTATACTAAAGGCCGACCCTCGGGATCTGGCACTTTCTCGATACTGAAAACTGACAACAAAGACGCGACTACAATAAAGAGTGTTGCATCCACAAAGTGTCTACCAGGACAAATCCGCTTTCCATATCCAAATACTGTCGTTAGTATAGGATCGTCCAGCAAGGTTCCATCTGGACTAAGGAATCGTTCCGGTTTAAAGACATCTGGCTCGGGATACACGGCAGGGTCGCGCATGATTGCCCTGAAAAGAGTTGAGTATACCTTGAGGACATAGAAAAGACTGCGCACCATATATTTCCAATCACTACCGCACCTGTAAACGATACGCAGGCTAAGATCGGGAAGACTAGCAAGAAAAGTAAATACATGCCTTTGGGGATAAAGAAGCCGTCGTAAACGTCGTCCTTTATGGATGCATGTGGAGCACCTGATCATGACATAAATCCTCAGATACCTTGTTCGAGGACTCACCTAAAGGTGTGACGGGTTGCCACCTTAAGACTTCCTTACATATTGCATCAACGAATGGTAGTCGTGAACGGTCCTCGAAGGTCGGAAGTCGTACTCGTCCTGTGATAACATCAAGCTCGCCTTGCGCCTTTCTCATTATGTCAGGGTGGAGCAACATTGCCACGAAAAAGGTCATCACAGCGGAAACCGTCTAGAAGTTGGATGTCTTGATAGGTCGAGTTCGGGACTATATGCTGGCCAACTTACAGTGTCACTTCCGGCTGGAGCGAACCATTTCAGCTATGTCTCAACGCTGTGGTAATTACTGACCTGCATAGATGGACCCTAAAGCGCCAATAATCGTTTCTTTGGCTCTTTCGCGCTCTGGTCCACTCAATCCCTCCGTCTGCTCTAGATTCTCGAGAGCAAGTGAAGGTCGTGCAGTGCCCTTGACCTACCGCACCCAAACCTAAAGTAAGCGCTTTGGACATACCCAAGTAGTCACATTACTAGTTTACCATGCTATCTCTAACGAACCGAATCGGTTCATTCAAGACCTCATCCCCTAGATCATGGCCAAAACGGGCAAGCGGCTTGTAGCTAAACCACGGCAGCCATTCAGGGATATGCCGAACTAAGTGGGTCGTCGTGAGCCGACCACGACAAAGAATATATCCAAGAAGAGAGAACGCACGGAAAGGGAAGTCATTGACGAGTAATGCACCCGGAAGCGCAGTTGTCGATCCATGCTCTGCCATCTTCCTCGCCACGGCAACCCTCCTGTCGTCAAGTCCGCGCGCTTCGTAACCGTAAGTCATGGTCAGGATTAAATCACCCGGCAGGCTATAAATTTGGGAAATGGTCAGAGGAGAGAAAACCCAAAATGGACGTCGCTAACAGCTGGACGTGGGCCTCCCATTTACTCGGGCTTTCCAATAGCCGGGCAAGGAGCACGCGTGTCTTAGCCTGTTGCATCGGGCGATATAAGGCCGCAGCACCGGGTCGAAGGCCACGGTCAAGGATCTTACGCCCTTGATGCCAACGTTCAGTATATCCCGCTGCTGGTAGAAACCAGTCCCATTCCATCCTGAGAAATATGAACTGAGATGTAGGAATGCCAATTGAAAGCCCGCACATGTCGTAGAATGGGATCACAGGACGACCAGAGCAGATATGGCCACGTTTCTCGAGCAGATCCTTTGTGGCTTTGACTGAGCTTAACACGACAATGACTCGGCCAAACACATGGAAGGACAAAACATCGCCTGTAAACCCTATTGTAAGCAGAACAGATACATAAATGTATACATACCATATTTCTTCGAGAATTGTGTGTATGCGAGCCAAGAGGACTCTTTTGGTATATGAACAAGATTGCCAATGAGAGGCAGCGGCCGTGGGCCAGGAGGGTAGGGTAACCTCCCCCGTCGTCGATAGTCACGGATAGCCCGAAGAGCGAAAAGAAAAGACAGAAGAACTAGTAGATCGATGATAGACAGTAGAGGGGGCATGATTAGCCTGGGTCAAGCCAAGAATGTGGAGCACCCGGACTTTATTGCACCCATCTGAAAAACCTCCCACGCCGCACAGTGCAACTTGGAGTCCATTCACTGGCATTCAGAAGTCAGGATGTCCTGTCATCTTGGAAGCACATCAACACAACACATACAGTACTGTACGTACGCGAGTCAGACCGCATTTTGTCCAAATTGGGACAGGCAAAATTGAATGTCCGTTGTGATGCCACGTCACGACGAGGGAGGAAGTCTGCGTCCAGACATTCTACAGTACTCTCGTACCATCTGTCGTAATAATACACACCCATTTATATCCGGTTATCCTTGTTGTCGGAGTGTTGGGATGCAACCCGGTAAGATTAGATAAGATAATTCTTGATTATTATGCAATGCGTAGGAAAGTAAGGAGCACGCCCACGAATGAATAGGGGCGAAAGTGTGTGTGTCTGGTCTCGTCCATCTGTCCCCACGTCTGCGTAGCCTCTACATTCTCAGATAGAGTGCCAGTGACCACGGCCAACCGCAGATCTGACTCAGAGCCAGCGAGAGGGCTCGGATTTACTCACCTCAACTGTGACATGTGTGAAAGTAGTGTGCAACATGGCAACTGCTAGTTTCTGTCGCTGACGTCACCACTAGCACGATCTAGGAAACTAAACAGCTAGAGGCCTCGCCAACCACTTGTAAGCATCATTCTCACCGGCAGGTGGAGGAAGGATAGCCGAATGTCTCGCTCTTTCGACACCACAATCTACCGTTGATGTATGTCATTTCAAGTTCGTGCCAGTGTTAGTGTATGCCTGAAAACTGGACCTCATGTTCAACTTGAACTTGGGAGTGAGCAGTTGAGTTCACTCAGCACACGCACATGTGGAATCCGCCGTGAAATCAGTCTTTATATCTCAATTGATCTCTCGAGAGTGATCGACTTAAATGACCTGTAACTACGAGTGGGGACTGTGTTTGCCACAGAATCAAGGCGCCCTTTCTCGTGCTGAGTCGTGCAGCATCTCTTCCCTCACGGGAATCTAACACCCTGTTCCGATTTAATGCGAAACCACTGACACTATACGGTGCCACTGCCAAGTTACCAATGCAAGTGGTTAGCGTGCGTAACAGTCTAGAACATTAGGGGCAGTCAGAGTAGAGGCTTCAATGCAGCTTCAATGCGGCTTCAGGTGTGGCTTCATTGATGCACTTTACATCCTTATCCACATAATTTGTGGATTGTATAAGTACCATAAATGTCGAGATATAAAATATATCTGAGTTATCAACATAATTTGCTAATACAATTTACAAATTTGGATGAAGCTTGGTCACATTGAAGCCGCGTCAAAGTGTTGAAGCTCCTCTGGAGGCGCTTCGACGCTTCAAAGCGGCTTCAAGTTTTTGGTCACTTCATGTGTTTGAAGCCAAAACTTGAAGCTCAATCTGAAGCCTCATCTGAAGCCACCTTGAAGCTCTACTCTGACTGCCCCTATTGACTCCACGAGATAGGTCGAATAGCCTAAATAATTCAACACGCCATAGCATCGGCGATGATAAGCTCCTCCGCCCTTTTGTCTCTTGGAATGATGGAGCACGCGAAGGAGGCCGGTCGACTGAAAAAGAGAGAAACGATAAGCTGCTTTTCTCCAAATTGACCCACTTCACTAACAAGGCATGAAGTCCGTACCTTATGCCATCGCCCGTATATGGGTACTCAGGTCTATCACCAGCGTTCTTGCCCTTCTTGATATTGAAAACTGAGAGCAAAGACGCGACAACAATGAACAGTGTGCCATTGACCAAGTGTCTCCCAGGACAAATCCGTTTTCCAAATCCAAATGTTGAGGCCAAGGTCGGATCATCACGCAAGCTTTCATCTTGGTTAAGGAACCGCTCCGGTTTAAACACATCTGGCTCAGGATATAATGAAGGGTCATGCAAGATTGCCCTACGAATAATTGAGGCCAACCTCAAAGGAATAGGAGAGATACTGTACCAGGTGTTCCCTATTACCATTGCGCCTGAAAGTACGATTAGTCATCACTGAAGCAGACTTGTACGCCAACATGAACAACCCTTTGGTATAAAGAATCCCTCGTAGACATTATCTTCTGTGGCTGCGTGAGGTATAGCTGGGGATGGTAAATGCGCTCAGATATCGATATCTCGCGTGAGCAATTGATAGGTGAACGCACCAAGAGGCACGACGGGTCTCCATCTCAGAACTTCCTTGCATACCGCATCGACGAATGGCAACCTTGGACGATCTTCGAATGTCGGAAGTCGCTCTCTCCCAGTAACAGCATCGAGTTCCTCCTGTGCCATCGTCTGTACATCTGGACGAAGTAAAATTGCCACGAGAAACGACATTAGAGTAGTTGCTGTCTAGAAATGGAGGTCTGCATGGCTAGCGCAGTTACATATATTTCATTCGCCGACATACTGTGTCAGTCCCGGCTATAGGATGAGGAGGGGTTTCAACCAGATCTCAGAACTGGGGCGATTACTTACCTGCATACATGGATCCCAGGGCTTCGGCGATCAATTTCTCTGCATTTTCGCGTTTTTGTCGACTCAGTTTCTCGGTCTCCTGGAGATTCTCGAGAGCAAGCGACGGCTGAGCTGTGCCGCTGAACTGAAGGACACTGTACTTCAAACATGGCCTTAGAGACCAACTGCTTCCTTACCATCCCTTCTTTGACGAATGCCATCGGTCCATGCACGACCTCCTGTCCTAAATCGTGGCCATAGCGGGCAAGTGGTTTATAGCTGAACCAGGACAGCCATTCTGGGATGTATTGTACTAACGTGGATCACTGTAAGCTGAACATCATGACATCAGATAGAAAGATTGCTGACGGAAAGGAAGATCATTGACGAGGACGGTACCCGGGAGGGCTGTTTCCGCCGCAAGTTGGGCCATTTGCTTGGCGACATGGACCCTCCGGTCATCACGCCCTTCGACTTCGTAACCATACGCAGTAGCTAACATTACCTCTCCTGGAAGGCTAAAATTTTTGGGAATGCTCAAGGGAACTTGATAGCGGAGATAAGAATACCACGGACAGTTCGAAGTGAGCTTCCCACTCATCCGGGCTTGCTAACAATCGAGCAAGAAGTACGCGTGCCTTCATTTGCTGCATGGGTCGATATACC
This sequence comes from Lactarius sp. MG50, assembly GCA_003314065.1. NCBI lineage: Eukaryota > Fungi > Basidiomycota > Agaricomycetes > Russulales > Russulaceae > Lactarius > Lactarius sp. MG50. The sequence goes on from QLOZ01013993.1 coordinate 5,677, forward strand.
ACCAAGGCCCCTGATCGAAGGCCACGATCAACCAGCTTCCGTGCCTGACGCCAAAATTCAGTGTATCTCGTGAATGGCAAGAGCCATTCCCATTTCATCCTGGACCGTATTCGTCACCATGTTTGAATGTCAATTCTGGAGAACACACATGTCGTAGATCGGAATGACAGGACGATCAGAGTAAATATCACCACGTTTTTCGAGCAGGTCTTTTGTGGCTTTGATGGAATTCAATACGACGATGACTTGGCCAAATACGTGAAAGGACAAGATATCACCTGCAATTCTTTCTGTTGGGGTAACCTTACGAGGGAGTAATTCATACCGTGTTTCTTCGAAAATCGAGTGTACGCGAGCCAAGAGAATTCCTTTGGGATGTCAAAAAGATTGCCAACTATCGGCAGTGGTCGGGGGCCAGGAGGGTAGGGGAGTCCCCCTCTCCTCCGATAGTCACGGATGGAAAAGAGCGCAACAATGAAAGACAGGAGGACAAGGAAATCGACTGCAGGCATCAGAGAAGCCATGGCTGAGGCCAGAATCCAAGTGGGGTGTGATCTGGGGGGGAACTACAGTGCTTATAGGGTGTTCACATTAGCGATACGCCTGGATATTATATCAATGTCATGATTGGAATTAGCGGGAGAAGCCGAACGGAGAAAGACTACACTCTTTGATACTACGACGCTATATGAATGACATGCTGCGGTTAGGGGGTCTGACCTAAGAGGTTACACCAGTGAGGACGTTCCTGTTCAATTGGACTCGGAGGAGGCGCAGCCACACGGTGCTGCGGCGTGCCCGGGCCAACGGCCGGGCACTACAGACAGGACCGGATCGAGATGGACGAGATGCGTCTCAGCTCACTATAAAATTATTTTTGCCCGAACTCCACTTTCGTTACGGATACTTATAGTACGATACTGCATTCCAACAGTCCCTCTGTCGACCTGGCTAATAAACTGCATGTGTAATGATGATCTGGCGTTCGGTTGTTGTTGCGTGAAAGATGAAACCGGAGCCGGAGTAAGCAGATCAATCTTCCTTTAATATTATAACGGCATACAGCCCATTTTAATTGGGTGTTAGCCATCACCACCTCTACGGTACAATACATGAGCGGAGATGTTACTACAGAATCAGTGAAATCAATTCTGCGAAAGGCTTGCGTGACTCACTCGAGGTGTTGAACTGTAATCCTCATCAATCTCCATTGTACCTGTCTTGAAAGTTTCGCCCATCCTCCTTAATAACCTCAAGATTGACTGATAAAAGACCGTCTGCTATCGAGAAGGAACCATACGGTAATTGAGGTCACGTTGTGGCGGCATCCCGACACCCAGTGTGGCATTTGCCGACTGCCAGTGATTTCTCGTTTGCCGGCCAACGGAAAGTGAACGCTTGTTGTCACAGGGTATCATGAAGCACCTATCCTATAGTTGATCATTATTAATTTTACCTGCGCACGTCCCACAACCTGGGCGGTCAAACGGCTTCTCATGCTTAGCGGAAATGAGCTACTGTAGCTGCTGCATCCCTTCCATCCCGCCATGATTTGACATGCATTTCTTGCAAGGGTCATCTGCCAGTGGGACCTTTTGTAGGCATGTTAGCTCTCTCGCGCTCATCAAAATCCCGTCCTCCGGCCCTATTCACGCGTTGGTGCTTCGCGTTGGATAAAACAAAACATCGGTCAACTTTCTGCCCCCAGTGTTGTGTATACTGGGTGGCTGAAATCGATCTTCTCGTCCTCGCTACGCTCCATTCCATCCCGGGTTCGCTACTCAATCATATGCGGCAGTGACTGGCAACGCAACGCGTACAAAACGCAAGAGTGTGAGCACCGATTTCTTGAGGATAGTGGTGTTGTAGAAGCTTTGACACTGTCCTTCTCTTCCTGTCCGCGTCTTCACCTTTATATCCTGACGATTGCCCCTAGTCATAGTGGTTCCTATTACGCCAGCGATTTCCCTGTCTCCAGTTTCAATATTCTCTATTCCGTCGTACATGTGACATTTACCCAAGTCTATCGTAGGTAGTAGGATTGCTGACCGCGTCAATCATTAGCGCATTAATGGTCACCGACGAAGAGGAGACCCAGAATTGTGACTCAACCCAGCAGTTGTATTCTGGCCATGAAACGCCCCTACGGAAAGGAAAATGGAGATATGTAGACTCACAAAGTGTTGGAGACTTGGCAAACAAGCTTAGTCACTGGACTCCTTGACAATATTGCATGATTCGAGATTGCGTGATACGTGGTTGTACTCATTACGAGTTATTATGATATCCCTATCGTCCATGATACATACAGTTAACTTATGCGGAGCAGTAAATAAATAATATGGAAATTAACTTCAAGTTATTATCGTACGTAGTATCGTAAACGTCCGTTTGTGTTCCACACATATTATATAGTATCGTCCATCAAGGATTCCAACTGTGTTTGAGATAAAGCAATCGGTCAAAAAGTATGGGCCGCGACTACGCGCGGTGGAAACTCCAGCAGGCTAGGAACCTTGTCCATGTGAATAACTTCTGCTGCCGGAGCAGGGGGCGTGAGGGGTATCTGACTCCACTCGGCCGAGCTGGGGTCGAATGCAGATGATGATGACCCGCTGGAATAGCGAGATGCTGACGATGATGCATCCGTGAACGACTCGTAGCAAGATCCGGAAGACGTTTCCGAAGAACGACAGGGTACGTCGATGTACGCTCTGCGCGCACGTATCTTCCTCATCATCATTTTCTCAAGACGCTCTGTCCACCCTGACTTTGCCGCTTCTTCTTCGCTCAGGAAAAATGTGTCGATTGCAAGAACCTCCGTGCGGATAGCAGCGAGTGACGGCCGCCGCTCCGGCTTGCTGGCGAATATCTTCCAAAGTAACTGGTACGCTTGGTGTGATACAGGAAGGACATCGAACAAAATCGTCCGGTCCATCTTATAGTCGCTGTAATCTCTATCCTCCGGGGAAGCCACCACCCAGGGGCGTGCATTGCCGATCAACTCAGCGATTATGCAGCCGAGTGCCCAAATGTCACCATGAACAGTGGAGTAGGGCATATGGTGCGGTACGAGCGACTCTGCGAGAGTCTTAGCGAAAGGTGGACGGGATACAGAAAAGTAACATACCTGGACTCATGAAGCACGGAGTTCCGCAAGATGATGCCGTCATGTTATTAGTGGTGGCGAGACCAAAGTCGGCGAGGAAGACATCCATATCTTGGCTTTCTGCAGAAACGAGGATGTTCTCCGGCTTCAAATCGCGGTGATACACCCCACTGGAGTGACAAAACTGCAATGCATCGATGATTTGGATAATGACGCGTCTAATGAGCTCGTCCTCGTGGAAGAATGTCATCTTCCTGATAACCGAATGGAGGTCGCCTGCGCATAGGTCATAGACGAAGAAGGCATAGCAGCCCGCGTTGATCTCACGGTGGAATGTGAGTACGTGAGGGTGAGATGAAACCCGTGCATGTAGCTCTCTTTCGCGAGTCTGGTAGTAGTCGGAGCCATTCTTCTCTATACGCTTAACGGCATATTGTACTCCAGTTTGGGTGTCGACAGCACGGTAGACAACGCCGAAGGACCCCGCACCCAGGATTGCCTCGATCCTGAGGGCATCGTTGTCGATGGTCTGTCCCAGAAGCTGGGATGCAGAAGCAGGATACGAAGGCATCGAGGGAGGGGGTTGTTGGATGGCGACTAAGTCCCGATTGCTCGGTACCTAGTCGATTGGGTGATACTTCGATAAACGATTTACTGAGAAGGTAGTGGGTGATAGTGGTGAAGGGTTAAACGTCGTAAGCTTGCTGTTCTTGGTGGATTTTTTATAGACTTATGGGATAGGAGGCTATGGACCTTTGCAAGAATGGAATGACAAGGTGTTGCATCGATGCGCGCATGTGCACATAGGAGTCCAAAGAATTAATTCTTTGGGCTCCTATGTGCATATGTGTGCGTTGCAACACCTTGTCATTCCATTCTTGCTATGGTATACCAAGAGCTCGCTGGTATCAGTGGGTGGATTATTTACTGTGGATGTTAAGACTACTATAGGCTGCCCTATGCATTGTGCAGTGACCTTCTGAGGAAGCAGTGGGAGGGGAAAAACTCATTAGAAGAAAGCATGCCGTTGCGTCCAAATTTTCGGGGACAACTACATTTCATGTTGCCCAATGTTTCGAGCGACTATAGAACGAAATTTAGTCACGTGTGCATTTCTGGATGCAAGGAAAACATGATTGACGCGAGGAGAAATACAGCACAGCATCTTTGTCAAATTGTCACAGTGAAATGAAATGAAAAAAAAAAAACCAGGGTACAACAATGGAATACTCCTTTCCAAATGATTGCGGTGGAGTACGGAGCTAACTAGTACAAGGGAGATGCCAGACGAGTGGAAGTGCTTCACACACTAGACAGCACCAACATCAACGCAGACAAACATGCAGAGAAAGCCCCTGAGGCATAACTAGATAGGTGTACGGAGACCCCTGGAAAACCAATAACTTCATCGCCTGTGTAGTTGAAGCCAGGCAAATATGCAATGCAGTGCAAGAGGTGAGGCGGAGGAAGCAGAGGAGAGCACCCGGCCGAATCCGAATCCAAGGCTGCCAGGCCACCCCTGACTCCTACAGTAACCGACTCAACAAACAACCAACAGCCACATCCGGTAACACCGGCCCGAAAATTAATAGCCCACGAGTCGTCCACGTGACCACGGCTAGCCAGCGCTCCGAGTCCTCTGTCGGTCTGGCCAGTAAACTGGCTGGTATTCGGTTGTTGTTGCATGAAACAGGAGCCAGAGTAAGCAGAGAACCAACACCGATCTTTCTTTCCTTCAATATATTATAATGGCATACAACCCATTTTAGTTGGATGTCAGCCCCTACAACTGAGCCCATGAGCGGAGAATCGGAGATGTTACTACAGCAATGCGAAAAGCTGCGTGGCTCACTCGAGGTATTGAATTCTAACCCTGTTCGATCTCCATTGAGCAACTGCTGGAAACTAATTTGCTTTAATTACTGATGTAACAAGGGCATCAAATCGGCCGAAAATTTCAATTAGGACCTGCATCAGACATCAGACAGTAGATAAATGAGTGATTATAAGCCAGACGGTAGCGGCGATAAAACCCCGTGCGGTACGGGCCCGCAACTCCGGTTCGGTCCAACAACTTTTCTTCTTCGCCGCTCGGTTATTGAATGTGCTCGTTCATACCTCCAGGTCACTCCAGCCCAGTACACTATACAAGCACTGGCAGACGCGTTTGACAAGTTGCAGATCCCGCTGGGGGTCAATTCAACACCTCCCTTTTCTTCTTGCTTTGGGCCTTGCATACCTGGATACGCATCACCACTTTTATTCCAATCTTTCGTCAAGATAGCCCCTACTAGTCAGCACTTTCATCGCCAATCTAGTTCTCTTACCGTCATACCGTACGTGTATCTAGTTTGTCATATACTTTCATCAAAAGTAATGTTGCGAGATGTGGTATCGAACTCGCCAACCCCGCGAGAAAGGTTCTGTATTTCTCTACCCTTGACCGCTCTCGAGCCTCTCGTGCTGCTATGTTGAGGAAAAGGACCAGTTCTACCTCGAATAACGTATCTAAGGTGTGCAGACACCAGCTCAGGTACTCGATGTTTGTCCGTGTCTATGTCGGAGCCCATTCCCGAGAGTATTCCGTCCCCAGTCCCCTGCAATCGATTGAAGGTACTGTAACTGTCGTTCTTGTGGCGCAACACCACGGAAGCTCATTGTAAGTTCTCGTGGCGAAGTAGGCCCTATCTCCCTCAGTAACCCATTAGCAAGCATGCATACCCTTAGCAGCGGCTTATCAGCGAAGGTGTCAGTGGCACATCTGATCCATGTAGCATATACAAAACACGTCGAACATAGCGTAATTGAGGTGAGATAGATCACCTGGATAAGTCAACACGCCATAGTGTCAGCAAGAATAAGCTCTTCTGCCCTTCTATCTCTGGAGGTCATAGAACATGGAAACGAGTTTGGACGACTAGAGATATGATAAGATGCCTGTATTTCTCTACGGGATATAGTCGTACCTTACGATCGAACCCGTAAAGGTGTAAGTAAAGGGCTTGCCCTCTGCATCTCGCCCTTTGTCGATGTTGAAAACTGAAAATAAAGATGCGACAGTGATGAATAGCGTTGCATCGACAAAATGCCTTCCAGGACAGATACGCCTTCCGTATCCAAATGCTGATGTCAATATTGGATCCTCGCGCAAGCATCCGTCTGAGTCGAGGAATCGCTCCGGTTTGAACGCGTCTGGTTCTGGATATACAGAAGGGTCGCGAAAAATGGCCCTGTATATCATTAGTGCTATTTTCTGAGCATAGCTAAGACAGCTCACCATGTATTTCTGATCACCAATGCGCCTAATAAGATTTGTATCAGTGAACATTGGGATAGATTCGTGACGCAAAACTACGCACCTTTCGGTATGAAGCAACCCTCATAGACGATATCTTCCGTCGTTACATGAGGGACAGCTACGGGCGATATAAGCTTCGAATACCTCGGACGACCGATCTTTCATTAGACGCACCCAAAGGCACAACTGGCCTCCATCTCAGGGCTTCCTTGCATACTGCATCGACGAACGGTAGCCTTGGTCGATCCTCGAAGGTCGGCAGTCGTTCTCGTCCCGTGACAGCATCAAGTTCTTCCTGTGCCCTCTTCTGTATGTCAGGGTGAAGCAAAGTAGCTAGGAGAAGGGACATTATGGCCGCCACTGTCTAGAAAACGAGGCTGAAGCTCAAGGGTTCACGGGGTTGGAGGTAACTGTTTACCAACGTACCGTATCAACCCCGGCTACAGAAAAACATGTCAACCAAACTTCGAAGCAGCAAGAAGTACTGACCTCCATACATCGACCCTAGAGCTCCTGTGATCGTTTCTTCAGCCCTTCTACGTTCTGATCCACTTAGTTTTTCCGCTTCGCGCAGATTCTCAAAAGCAAGTGAAGGTTGTGCTGTGCCATTGAGCTATGAGCATAGCAATGAGCTCTTCAAACACGCGCAGACAACCAGAACAGTCGCTTACCATGCTTTCTTTGGCGAACCGAATTGGTTCGTGTACGGTCTCTTGCCCTAAATTATAGCCCAAACGAGCAAGCGGCTTGTAACTCAACCAAGAAAACCATTCAGGGATGTGACGAACTGAGATCCATACGGTTACCATGACTCAAGGTTTGTTGTGCATATGAAAGAACACATACGGAATGGAAGATCATTGACGAGCAAGACGCCTGGAAGACCCACTGCAGACGAAAAGTCAGAAAACTGCCTAGCAATATCGATCTTCCTGTCATTGCGCCCCCGGGCTTCATAACCATAACCTATAGCTAATAACAGTTCGCCTTGCATACTGGACATTGAGAAATGGTCAGGGGAGGTAAATCAGATTGAGGAAGGAGCGCTACTCACAGCTCGACGTGGGCCTCCCACTCACATGGATTTTCCAAAAGCCGGGTGAGGAGAAGACGTGCTCTTAATTGTAGCACCGGGCGATATGATGCCACAGCCCCCGGGCGAAGGCCACGATCAAGGAGCTTGCGTGCCAGGCGATAAGGCTCGGCATATCTAGCGATTGGCACAAACCATTGCCACCCCGCCCTGGGTTGCGTCATTCGACAGGCACGCTGGTGAGTTTAAGAACATACATCTCAAAGAAAGTAACCACTGCACGATCAGAACAGATGTCCCCACGCTTTTCAAGGAGATCCTTGGTGGCTCTAGCGATGTTCAGTACGATGATGACCCGCCCAAAAACATGGAAAGACAACATATTCCCTGCCGCTCCAATCGTAAAAAAAACTGCTGCAGAAAAGAGTCGTACCATATTTTTCCGAAAACCGCGTGTATGCGAGCCAAGAAAACTCTTTTGGAATGTCGAGAAGATTGCCAATGATAGGTAAAGGTCGCGGACCAGGAGGATAGGGAAGTCCTCCCCGCCTTCGGTGATCACGGACAGCCCAAAGAATGGCAAGAAACGATATGGCAGCGAAAAAATCGAAGACAAACATTAGCAAGACCATGATCGCACCCACAGTCTAAGCCTCGCCAAAGTGAAGTAAAGCAGCAGGTACGGCTCCCAGGTCTTCCACGTGACATTGCATGATGACATGTGACCCTGTCTTCAGAAGGCTACAAGTGACCTCTTGGCGCGACTCGGACTCGGACATATTCGTGGCGGATCATCGATCATGCAGATTTTGGGTCTGTAAACGATAGCTTTGGCGTCAGGTAACTCTGTCGGTTTCTCTATCCAATCGAAACAATGCAGTGGTGGGTTGCGTATCAGTAACGCTGACAGGGAAGAGCTGAGTTCTACCCTAAATCTACCGAGACTTCCCTTCTCCGAGGTAGAGCAAGGGCTCAGTCTTTGGGGAAAAGATTGAGGTACTGCCAGTGTAGTACAAGTGGGAATGAGTATCATGCTATAAGCGTCTATGATGAGTCAAGTCCGAGCAAAAAGTTTTCAAGGCGAGACTAGACGCGACTTGGTATAGTCCCTTTCCTACAGTACAGTGAATTACCCGGTATCCGACACGTTACTCGTGCCCATTCACGCCCATTGCGAAAATTATGACGTGGGTAACTACAGGATGTGAAGCCACTCACTGCTTCCGTAGGCATTATTTGCACTACCTGAACCGCACCAAGAGATTTAGGAATTGATCGAGTCACTAACTGGCTCACAGACTAATGCCCTTCCGGTTTCGAGCCCTTCCGGTTTTGATGAACCACGATGCTGCCACGGATAACTGTTATGACACTCTTATTACACTTGTTCATGTTGAATAGTCTCAGCACGCTAAGCAAGTGATATATATGAGAATCGTGAAAAGATAAATTGTCTGATGATTTAATCTGCCCTGGGGTCTCCAGCGATTATAAGCCCCTCTGCCTTTTTATCTCTTGGAGTGAGGAGGCATGGGAAGGGGTTTGGACGACTGGAGGGAGCATAGCGATCAGCTCTCCTGAATCTCGACTGGACAACGAAAATGTTGAATATACCTTATAATGCCGCCCGAGTACGTGAATTCAAGCGGTCTGTCCTCACAACCATACCCTTTTTCGATGTTATAAACCGAAAGCACAGATGCAGCAACAATGAACAGCGTTGCTTCAGCAAAGTGTCTCGCGGGGCAGATTCGTCTTCCATATCCGAATGCTGATACTAGTGTCGGCTCGTCGCGTAAGGTTCCATTCGGATTAAGGAATCGCTCGGGTTTGAAGACCTCTGGCTCTGGATATACATCAGGATCATGTAAGATTGCCCTAGAGATAGTTGAGGCTAACGCAGGCACAGTGCAAAGATACCTTACCATGTATTCCCAAATAGTACGGCGCCTGATCACATATGAATCATCCAGGAGGACTCGCGCAGTGACATAACGCACCCTTGGGTATGAAGAAACCGTCATATACGCCATCTTCGAGGGCCGCATGAGGAACATCTGTGAATTATGGATGGTTAGTCGCCTTGGTCTAGCGGCTGATAGTTCGACACACGTAAGGGCGAAACCGGCCTCCACCTCAAAACCTCCTTGCATAACGCATCAACAAACGGTAATCTTGGACGATCCTCAAAAGTCGGCAGTCGCTCCCGTCCTGTAACAGCGTCGAGTTCGTCCTGCGCCTTCTTCTGCGTCTCTGGACGAAGTATAATTGCGAGGAATAATGTCATCACAGACGACACTGACTAAAAGAGTGCAGCAAATGCTTAAAACCGTTGGAACACTTTCATATATCAGGACGTACAGTGTCGATCCCAGCTATAGAGAATCAATCCCAATATATCATAGCGCCACAACAATTACGGACCTGCATACAGGGACCCTAGAGTCTCTGCGATAGCTCTTTCTTGTTTTTCTCGTTCGGATCCACTAAGTTTCTCAGCCTCTACAAAGTTTTCAACCGCAAGCGAGGGCTTCGCAGTACCGTTGAACTGTAGATGGCATGGGAAACCCTTCGAGCATACTCGAATCAGAAGTTGTTCTCGTACCATGCTTTCCCTGACGAATTGAATCGGCTCGTTCATGACTTCTCGTCCCAAATCATGGCCAATACGGGCAAGTGGCTTGTAGCTGAACCACGGTAACCATTCGGGAATGTGTCGCACTGAAAGGTATTTAGGTAAGCTAGGGCATAGAATATAAAAGACGAAAACACACAGGAGGGGAACACGTTGACGAGTAGGGCACCTGGTAGAGATGTCGTAGACCCCAGCTCGGACATCCTCCTGGCGGCCTCTATCTTCCTATCACTATTTCCTTGGGCTTCATATCCGTACGTCACGGCTAAAAGTAGTTCACCCTGCAAGCTTAAAAATGGTTGAGGGGGGCCGCAACGAGTCCAAAAGGAGAACTCTCACAGCTCGATATGGGCTATCCACTCTTGTGGATTTTCCAATAGCCGAGTGAGAAACATGCGGGACCTCGTTTCTTGCAAGGGACGGTACGCTGCCGCAGCCCCGGGGCGAAGGCTCCGGTCAAGGAGCTTGCGCCCAAGACGCCAAGGCTCGGCATATCTCGCTATTGGCAAAGCCCAATGCACATCCATCCTGACGGTGTCAACCAAAAGACAGGATTGACCAAATCAAGTGCGTACATCTCGAAGATTGGAATCACTGGACGGTCAGAATATATATCTCCACGCTTCTCGAACAAATCTTTAGTAACCTTGGTGGAGCCCAATACGACAATGACTTGTCCGAAAACGTTGAATGACATGACATTCCCTACAGATTCCATAAGAAACAGCGTCTCTATCCTATCAAGGGATAAAATTTACCATATTTCTTCGCGAGTTGAGTATATGTAAGCCAGGAGGACTCTCTTGGGATATCAAATAGATTACCGATGATGGGAAAAGGTTGTGGGCCAGGAGGATACGGTAATCCTCTTCGCCTTCGATGGTCGCGGATGGCGCTAAGAACTACAAGGAAGGATAGGAAGGCGAGAAAATCGACAATGAACATGAAGGAAGCCATGGTTGTTAACGTCTGTATCACTCTTTCCACCGATCGGGCACAGTTTTAAGCTTCAGTAAACAACAAGAGACCCTGAATTGCGCCATTCTCAATTGCGGAACGTGGGAAATGCAGAACAAGCGAGATCGCTTGGTTTCGTGAGCGCAACGATACAACCTGCACATATTGGCGCTGTTCAGAATGGAGCTCATATGCGGGAGCACTAAATAAATAATTTATAAGAATAAGTTATGATCGGATGTATCAAAATTTGAAATAGCGTCTGTTATAGTCTATTATAAATCGTTAAGTCCGTCAAGGGGACAGGATAGGACCAGGTCGTATTTGTCACCCCAGTCATATGGAGTTAGACGGTGTCATGGCCCGTCCGAGCAGTGCGACTAATCAGTGAAAGTATGAGGTCTGTTGCGGTCTGCCCATGTCTAACAGACACCAAATATTTGCAACAGATTTGGTCAGATTGCCGGAGGACCCTGCAACCAGTAGCCGAGAAAGTCAGATACAATCAGAATTACAGTATGATAATTCGCGACTGTTCACTGGGCACGTCAAGGACTGCGGCGTCTCTGCTTTGCAAGATAAACAGAAAAAGCAATCAATCAACAAGTCTGGGCCACGACTACGCGCAGTGGCAGCTCTACTAGTAGCCGGCTAGGTGTCTTATTTGTCACGTTTCTAGCTTGTACTGTC
>QLOZ01014006.1:0-11935 GCA_003314065.1 Lactarius sp. MG50
TTACGACAGACCAACTGTCAGGCTGGTCCGATGGGGGCTTCGCCGCACCAATAGCCGAGGCGAAAACAACAGGCCTGGGAACGCAAGCTCAGTGGCAGGGTGAGACGCACAGCGTCCTCGGCAAACGGGATCGTTCCCCAGAGCCAGATCTTGGGATGGTCGAGCTCGATAGCCTCAATAGCGAGGGCAGACTACACAGAAGAGTGGCGAAGAAGACGAAAATAGCCCTGAGAGAGGAGATGGGGGTCCACATGACAGCTCAGAGGGGTCAAACCCAGAAGCTGTCCATGATGAGAGGGACCCCAACAAGGACAGATAAGATATCCAAGCTTGGCCACTGCAAAGTGGAGGTGCCCGCAGTAGCACCAGCGCAAGGAATTTCCCATCAATACCTATTGGGGCCGACTATCATACAGTCAGCCTCAGGAACTCCTGATTGTGTGGGACCAGTTTGGAACGAGGGGGATGGAGCGTTCAGCGGCGAGATGAGGAGTGCTGAAGATGCGCATGACGAAGACGAGACGGACCAACAGAGACAGGAGAGGTTGATGAGAAAGGTGGATGGTGTATGGACGTGCGTGGGGTGTAACGGTAAACAATTCTTCGATCGTTGCACATTGCGGAGACACTGCAGGTCTGCTGTACACAGCAAAGCCCGCGACATGAAGAATTGTCCTCACTGTCCAAAGAGGTACTTGCGGCAGGCTTTGGTAAACAACCATGTACAAAAAAAGCACAGGCTGAATGAAGCGGGCGAGGGAGCGCAAGGCGGTAGCACTTGATAGCGTAGCGAAAACAAGCTTCGTAGAGGATAACCAACGATAGGCAGTGATGCACGAGCATGATGCCCCTTTCCTGGCATTTTATACGGACCTGACTTGTGTTTTCTACCCCGGGCCGCTGCCCTTCTGGTGACACGTTACATGACCAATGAACACTTGATCCGAGGTTGGACACACCTACTGTATAGAGTTGTTTATATGCTGATTCGACCAGTAAAGTTAGAGATGACACCCGACCTGTCATCTGACATTGTCTACCTCACGGTCCGCACACTTGTCAAGTCGGGAAAGGTGGGCAGCGTGGCTCGGACGTGTGGGCACAGCCGAAAACACTGTCGATAGGTAGATGGTGGATGAGAAGAAAACTTCATGAACGGCGAATGAGACCACGATGCATAGTTAGTAACCGACGGGGCTGACACGCTGACTCGGACTGGACAGGCCATCTCGCCTCTCCCGTGTCTCCCATCCTCCGCCAATTTATACCTCGCCGCCGCCACGCATAAGCAATTGTTGTCAAAGCTCACATTGTGCCCAAACACAATTATAGATTCGAACAAAAGGGCGCCCAAGTCATTTCATTCGGAGATCGTCTATCATGTGGATTCGTAGCAGTACGAATCAGCCTCAGCTCGCTTTAAGTCCATTCACCGAACAGAAGGCGTGAAACATAACTTCTAGCACATAAGAAGCGACTCCATACGCTGGCCTTCGTGTGGCACTCATATGGACTCGAAGTAAGGGGCTCTGGGGAACAAATTCGAACAATCAGCTGCGGGTTTGATTACGAACTGGGCAGCGGCGCACGCTGACATCGAAGATCCATCCACATGATGCGCAGCGTCGAATCGGAAATCGTTGATTTCGCTTTCCGCACACAACCGAGAATTCGGAACAATCACCAGCACCTTTTGTACGGCTGATTCCTGGGCGTTCCGAGCCACCTTATTTAGGTAAATTAGTAATCACAACGACCTCTCTGGCGCTATCTCTCGACTCTCAACCTTTCGACAAAGCTGATGAATTCGAGACCTCGTCGCTACCACTGAGTACTTTCAGCATATCCTGCACACCCAGATTCACTGTGTGAATGATTCCCTACCTCCTCGCCACCTATTCCTCGGATATCAAACCTCTGGATATCATCAAAAGCCATGAGATAACCTAAAACTGAAATGGGCCAGCAGACGCTGAGCTTCGTCAATATAGTTAATTGATCTACAGTATATAAATACCTCCCTTGCCAGCGGTCGTGTTCAGTGCGACCACCTCCTCAATATGCTTGTTCTCCTTTTCAAATTCGCCTTGTATTCATGCTTAGCCTTCGTCGGCGCAGCGTTTCTCGTTGTTCTTAAGCACAGGTTCCGACAGCAGCACCTTAGGAAGATACTTGGGCCTTCAAGCCCCTCCCTTGTCTGGGGTAAAATTCGTGCATTATGGACAATGCGAACTAGATACTGACGGGAACCGAAGGTCACTTTTACCGCATGTTTAACCCCTACGCCTTCCCATTTCATGAAAGGCTACGCCACAATTATGGCAGGGTGGCTCGTATCTATGGATTTTTGGGGGTACGTTTAGCTCGCTGAAATCCGCGAATACTTTCAAGTCTCATTATCAATACCAATCGTGCGAGCAGGACATACAACTTGTGGTATCTGACCCAAAGGCCTGTAATAACATCGTCGTTAAAGATCAAACCATCTTCGAAGTGACTCGTCCCTTCCTTGAGTGCATTTGCTTTCCCCGATGCGTCTGCTTACACGATTCTCTAACCTGAGTAGTGCGAATAGGCAGGCTTTCGGTCCAACGCTCTTTGCTACATTGGGTACGCACTTATATTTCTCCATCTAACGTATGGGTCATTGGATCATATCATGCTCTCAGGGGATCACCATCGTAGGCAACGGAAACTGCTAAATCCTGTATTCAACGTCACCCATATGCGATACATGATCCCCATTTTTCACGCAGTCGCACGACAGGTACGTTGTCGGGCTTGCATCCGTGGGACACTAGTTCAGTAAACGCCATGACAGCTTCGAGAGAAGTTTGACTCAGTGCTATCGAGTGACCCGCAAGAGATCAACATCGTCGATTGGATGGGCAAGGTTGCACTGGAGCTTATTGGACAAGCCGGATTCGGGTATTCCTTCGGTACGCTCGAGGGCAGAAACGACCAATTCTGTAATGCGATCAAGGAATATATGTGCGTATGACGTTAAAACGATGGCAATGACCTGACCTGCTTTCAGCCCTAATTTGGCTGTCCTTGCGGTGCCACGTACTTTGTTTCCTTACCTTCACAGGGTGTTCCACCCCAAAATTCTGAAATTTATGGGACAAATTGTGCCATGGAAGAACGTAAATCATCTGATATCACTCTCGGATATCATAAATGCCAATGCGAGAGGCATTTACGAGACAAAAAAAAGGCTGCTGGAATCAGGTGATGACGCAACTGTCAAGCAAGTTGGGGATGGCAAGGATATAATTAGTCTTCTAAGTGCGTCGACGTATCTACTCTTTTCCCAACTGGAGGACTGATGCAATTCCACTGAAGTGCAAGCCAATTCGACTGCATCGGAGGAAGACCGACTAAGCGAAGAGGAAGTACTCGCGCAGATAACGTACGCCATCATGCATCTTCAGTTGGGCAGCTCTGACAAGCGACCCATTTATCCAGAGCCCTGATCTTCGCGGCCACAGACACAACGTCTAACGCACTTTCTCGCATCTTGCAACTCCTTTCCCTTAACCCTGACGCCCAGGATAGGCTCAGAGAGGAGCTGAAAGAAGCCTGTGAAGACAACGAGGAACTCACCTATGATCGGCTTGTTTCATTGCCTTACTTGGAGGCAGTTTGTCGTGAAACTCTACGTCTGTACGTCACCTCTCTTGGTTCGCTAGATGAATTCTCAAAAGCAGGTCAGCTACCCTCCGGTGACCGGAGTAATGAGAACGTATGTGACCGCAATCTCCTTACGATAACTAACCTACTCACAGGTAGCAGTGCACGAAGCGATGTTATTCTGCCACTTTCTACTCCCATCCACGATGCTAATGGACACTCGATCCATGAGATCTTCATCCCTGATAATACGGATGTATTCCTTCATATTTACCACCTGAACCGTGATCCGTCGATTTGGGGAGACGATGCGACCGAGTGGAAACCAGAACGTTGGCTGTCACCACTTCCCGAAACTGTTGCGGAAGCGAATATTCAAGGTGTATACGCGAATACGTGAGCGATATCAATCGTCACCCACTTGGCCCTCAGTCACTAATTTGGATTGCCAGTATGACATTCAGCGGTGGCTCACGATCGTGCATGTATGTGCTTGGATGATTGACTAAATGAATAGAGCTGACGTAGGGACTTATAGCGGATTCAAGTTCTCGCAGCTGGAAATGAGTAAGCGAAATATTCTAACTCAAGGTCGTGGATCTTACCAATCTGACTGTTCTTTGTTTGCAGAGGTTGTTTTATCCCATATCATTCCTACATTCCGATTTGCACCTTCGAAGGCTGAGATAGTTTGGAGACTCGGTACTATTTCCAGCCCATCAGTGAAGGGATCGGCCGAGCTTTCTCCTAAGCTTCCTATGGTCATCTCTCGGATCTAGGAGCGACGCCTATACGTTCACGAATTGGCATTATGGTTTCCTTATGACTCATTTTCGCATGGTTTCCGCCCTATTTGTGTAGTCCCCGTGTAGTCACCGTCGCTAACGAATGACCTGTGTATGGATATTGTCAACTGAGGACGAACCTTTAGTGATGCTACCGTTAAGTGAAGTGAATTTCCGACTAAAGTTTCGGCAGCTTTAACCTGGTGGGGACTATTGGTCATGTATGGTACCCTCACGCACACAATGCCGTGGCTGTGGCAGCAACAAATTGAAATAGAATCATATTCTGGTATGAACTCAATTGAATACTAGTGTGGTCGAGTCAAGGCCATCGAGCAACCCAGCTGTAATCCCCCAACCCCTGGCCCTGCTGCCCTGAAAGTGGTTCAAGAATGCTATAGCAAGACGCGACGCGTTACTGCCAGTGTGTGGGATATCCTCTTCCAGACCAGCACTTTGTGTGTCAAGGTCCACATTAGAGGAACAACCCAAGGAGAAGCACAACCGGTCTTGCTTGAACGGCAGCTCACATTGGTTCATCCAAGTGGGCTATCACGGGAGAAAACGTCACAGCGATCGTCACGGTGGATGGTGTAGCTTGCAGTACTCACTTGGTCCCTCAAAGTGACGAGAGAACGGGGATACATCACCGCGTAGATGGGAGCAGGGCGCCGGGCCGCATGTGGCGGAGGCCTGACGGTATAGGGCTATGGGAGGCCGCGGGACCGTGATGGGATGGAGTTCAGAGACACAGAGCCTAACTTAAGTGTACCCTCGGGTTTGTGTGTCCGCGGGTGCCAGTTGCGTGTCGTCGTGGAGGTTGAAGTGACACATTAGACAGATCCTTTCACGACACGGCGGCAAAGGGGAAGGAGCGAATATATACAATAAGTTACACCGAGCCATCAAGGGGAGAATGCAGCCCTGAATTCAGGAGACCAGAGTGTGTCGTGCAGTTAGGGCTTGGGCCAGTGAGACTCACCGCGGAGATGTTTACCAATGAAACCTATTTCGTCATACTATAATAAGCGCCGTCTTTGCGTGCCATTGAATTGTGTACTGCCAGGTGTCACTGGCAGACAAACCGTTTGTCATAATTACGAGCAGTTGCACTGTCACAGCAGCAGGGGAAGCTCCTGGGCGCTACTGATGACCTGCCGAATGGGAAATCGAAATCGAAAGAGCTGACATTGTCCTGTGATACAGTAAGCTTTCGATCCTTGCCAGCTGGCACTCGGGCTTCGGAATGAGTCATGGATTCACAAACAGACGTCTCCCGCCTCACACATCTCCCAGCGCTCAAAAGACAAGTACAGCGCCACGGGCCACGGCGGCCACGGCCTCATCTCTTTCAGGGAAAGGGCCCGGGAGGATTGACCCGAGATCCGAGAATAACCTAGGCCCGGACTGAGTAGAATGATAGAATGGAAGTGGGAGGGCAGTGTTGTTGCCTCCCTGTGTTTTTGCCTAATCGCAGGGCACTCGAGCCGGGTCGCGAACATTATAGAAAGCGAGTTTGGGGTTGTTTATATATAGTGTGTGAGCGAAAGAGTTAATAAAATAACGATCCCTGAATGAGTAACACACTCTACTAGTGCTGATCGACGGAAAGTATTAACAATTTTATTTTTGTGATGGTTCGCACAGCTCAAGGCATGGATTCACTGTCCAGGGTCCCTCCTTCAAACCCTAGGACGTACTGTACTTGGATTTGGTCTTGGGTCGACGCCAGATTACATAGCATTTGATGGTTCTTTGGCAGTTGACTAGGAAGTTTAGTAAGAAGGTCCAGGCCATAGCATAATAGGCGCCTACAGTGGGCGATTGGTCTCTGGAGAGGATGCTATTCATCCACTCTTGACTTGCCACAAGATAAGGACCAGCCACGCAACCTCGAATACTCCCTAAGCACACACGCACACACACACACACTATGTTCAACGACCAGAACGCATTCTACTATCAGCCAGATGCCACACTGCCTTGGCCGCAGGATACCCTGCCGTACGACTGGGACTACAACCTGTCGATTCCGATAGCACCAACCCACCTCGCCCCGACGGCTGCTGGACCGTACACGATGCCGGACTTCCAACAACCCGTGAGCTTTCCCTGGACAGGTATTGAGTATGTCGATTTATGTATATGGCCGCGGCGTGCACATTACGCCCAACCAGACTCTAGGAATGCCGAATCAGTGGCAGGGTGAGGTCTACGACGGCCTAGGAAAACGGCAGCATTCCCCAGAGCCAGATCTGGGGATTGCCGGGTCCGACAATCTCAATAAGAGGGGTACTCTGGGCACAAGAGGGGCGAAGGGGACCCATGTAGTCCAGAGAGGGGAGATTCCGGCCTACACGACAGCTCAGAGGCGTCAAACTCAGAAGCTGTCCATGAGAGGGACCCCAACGCGCACAAACGAAAGATCCAAGCTCGGCCGCCGCAAAGTGGAGGTTCCCGCGGTAACACCAGAGCAAGGAGTTTTCCGTCAGCACACATTGGGGCCGACAGTCATACAGTCAGCCTCAGGGACTCCTGATTGCCCTGGGCCAGCTTGGAACGAGGGAGATGGAGTCTTCAGCGAGGAGATGGGGAGTGCTGAAGAAGCGCATGACAAAGACGAGACGGACCGACAGAGACAGGACAGGTTGATGAGAAAGGTGGATGGTGTGTGGACGTGCGTGGGGTGTAACGGTAGGCGATTCTTCGATCGTTGCACCTTGAAGAGACACTGCAAGTCTGCTGCGCACAACAAAGCCCGCGACATGAGGAATTGCCCTCACTGTCCAAAGAGGTACTTGCGGCAGAGTTCGGTGAACAGGCATGTCAGAAAACACCACAGCCAGAATAGAGCGGGCGAGGGAGTGCAAGACAGTAGCGCTTAATGCCCCTTTCTATACGGACCTGATTGTGTTTTTCTGCCTGCTGGCCTTCGACGAGTGCGATGCGTTGGTGTAGGATGTATGACCAATGGGCACTTCTTGATGATCCGAGTTTGGACACGCCCCCTGTTTTTCTAAGGTTAGTGCGTACACATACGTGCCGATTCGGTCAGCGAAGCTAGATAACACACACCCGACTTGTCATCTGACATCGTCTACCTCACACTCTGTACGTTTGTCAAGTCGGGAAAGGTGGGCAGTCATGGCTCGGGCATGTGAGCACAGCTGAAGACAATCGGCAGGTAGATGGTGGATAAAAAGAAAAAAAACATCATGAACGGCGAATGAGACCACGACTCGGACGCATGACGCGACCGACAGGCACATGGCTCGACACGACATCTCTCGCGCCCCTGCATTTATACCTCCGCCGCCACCACGCGCAAGCAATTGTTGTCAAGGCTCATATTGTGTCCAAGTACAACTATAAGGGCCCCAATGTCAACTTTGGAGGGTAACTATATTTTAGAACAACCTCCACCAAGTCGCCTTCGCATAGACTCGAAACACGGCAATCGCTGCCAAAGGATTCCCCAGAACAATTACATTAGCACCAGGGCTGCGGGCGCGTGTTATCTAAGACGTCGAATATCTACTACACACCGTGACGCGTCGATTGTTGATTTCGGTTTACGATTCGGAACAATCATCGGCATCCCCCATTGATAGCTGATAGAGGGCTCCTTTCCTGGCGTTCCGTATACCTTATTAAGTAAATAACACCTCTAGTACCCCTCAACCCTCGACCTTCCGATTCGAGACGGCACTGCGAACTTTCAGCATATCCTGCACATCCAGATTCGGTGAACTATGTGAATGATTCCCTACCTACTCACCACCTCCTCGGATATCAAGCTTCTGGATATCACCAAAGCCATGAAATAACCCGAACCTGGACTTCATATTCTATAGTTGTTTGGCCTACAAGTCCCACACCTCGAAATACCACTAAGGTTCATGTATCTTCTATCAGCGCTTCTCTTGCAGAAAGCCAGCCGTCATCATCAGCTGACTGCAACTCGTCAATGATCACCTGGCTACGGAATCACATTGCCAGTGGGGGGCTCATCAACTCGCATGCTCGCCCAATGGCGAGCAGGTATATGGAATACTACATGTCAGCCTGCATGACCATCCGTCGGGTGGCCCGGACCTACAAGAAGTCGGCTTATCGAGCAGCATCTAGTACCGCGGATCGGTCTGTCTTCGACTGTTCGTCCGTATGCTTCTGTGCTAACAATAGTTAGCAACGCACGCACCTGACTGGCTTTCACAGCGAGTCCCAGGAAAGCTCGGAATCGTGGTGAATCATTAGCAACTCGTCAGGGTGGCCCTATCGGCCCTTGTCACCCCACTGGATGTATGTTCGGACTATAAAGATACCTCGCTTGCTAGTGCACACGTTCAGTGTGATCACCTCCCAATATGCTTGTTCTCCTTTTCAAATTCGCCTTGTATTCGTTCTTAGCCTTCGCCGGCGCCGTGTTTCTCGTCGTTCTCAGGCAAAGGTTCAGACAGCAGCACCTCTGGAACATACCTGGGCCTTCAACCCCCTCTCTTGTCTTGGGTAAAATCCGTGCATCGGGGACAATGCGGACTATATACTGACGGAAGCCGAAGGTCACTTTCACCGCATGTTTAATCCCTACGCCTACCCATTTCACGAAGGGCTACGCCAAAATTATGGAAAGGTGGCCCGTATCTATGGATTTTTTGGGGTACGTCTGCTAGCTGAAATCCGCGAATACTTCCAAGTCTCATTATCAATACCAATCGTGCGAGCAGGACATACAACTTGTGGTATCTGACCCAAAGGCCTGTAGTAACATCGTCGTTAAAGATCAAGCCATCTTCGAAGAGACCGAGTCCTTCATTGAGTACATTTACCTTTCCTGACACGTCTGCCGACACGACTCTAATCCGAGTAGTGCAAATAGGCAGATTTTCGGTCCATCGCTCCTTTCTACATTGGGTATGTACTTATGTCTCTCAATCCAAGGCACGGGCCATTGAATCATATCATGCTCTCAGGGGATCAGCACCGTAGGCAACGAAAATTACTAAATCCTGTATTCAACGTCAAGCATATGCGACACATGGTCCCAATTTTTCATACAGTTGCACGACAGGTACGTTACCGGGGCTTGCATCGGCGGGATATTAGTTAAGTAATCGCCATGACAGCTTCGAGAGAAGTTAGGCTCAATGCTGTCGAGTGGCCCGCAAGAGATCAACATCGTCGATTGGATGGGCAAGGTTACACTGGAGCTCATTGGACAAGCCGGACTCGGGTATTCCTTCGGTACGCTCGAGGGCAGAAATGACCAATACTGCAATGCGATCAAGGAATTTATGTGCGTATAAAGTTAAAGCAATGGCATCGACCCGACCTGCTTTCAGGCCTACCGCGTCTGCCCTTGCAGTGCCAAGTATTTTGTTTCCTTATCTTCACAGGATATTCCACCCAAAAATTCTGAAATTTATGGGACAAGTTGCGCCGTGGAAGAACTTGAATCATCTTATAAAACTCGCAGATATCATGGATGCCAATGCGAGGGGCATTTACGAGACAAAAAAAAGGCTGCTGGAATCAGGTGATGACGCAACTGTCAAGCAGGTCGGGGATGGCAAAGATATAATTAGTCTTCTGAGTACGTCGACGTATCTGCTCTTTTCTCAGCCGGAGGTCTGATGTAATTGCACTGAAGTTCAAGCCAATGCGACGGCATCGGAGGAAGACAGACTAAGCGAAGAGGAAGTACTCGCGCAGATAACGTACGTTATCATGCATCCTCAATTTGGCAGCTCTGATAAGCCGCCCACTTACCCAGATCCCTAGCCTTCGCGGCCACAGACACAACGTCTAACGCACTTTCTCGCATTTTACAGCTTCTTTCTCTCCATCCTGATGCCCAGGATAGGCTCAGAGAGGAGCTGAAAGGAGCCTGTGAAGACAACGAGGAACTCACCTATGATCAGCTTGTTTCATTGCCTTACTTGGAAGCAGTTTGTCGTGAAACTCTACGTCTGTACGTCACCTCTCTCAGTTCGCCGGATGAATTCTGAAAAGTAGATCAGCTATCCTCCGGTGGCCGTATTAATGAGAACGTATGTGACCACAAATGTCCTTATGATAACTGACGTACTCATGGGTAGCAGTACACGAAGCGATGTTGTTCTGCCACTTTCTACTCCCATCCACGATGCTAATGGACGCTCGATCCATGAAATCTTCATACCTGGTGATACGAATATATTCCTTCATGTTTACAACCTGAACCGTGATCCGTCGATTTGGGGAGACGATGCGACCGAGTGGAAACCAGAACGTTGGCTGTCACCACTTCCCGAAAGTGTTGCGGAGGCGAATATTCAAGGTGTATACGCGAATACGTGAGCGATATCAATCGTCACCCACTTGGCGCTCAGTCACTAATTTGGATTACTAGTATGACATTCATCGGTGGCTCACGATCATGCATGTATGTGCTCGGATGATTCATTAAATGAATGGAGCTGACGTAGGGACTTATAGCGGATTCAAGTTCTCGCAGCTGGAAATGAGTAAGCGAAATGATCCAGCTCGAGGCGGTGGAAGTTGGCAATCTGACTGTTCTTTGTTTGCAGAGGTTGTTTTATCCCAGATGATTCCTGCATTCCGATTTGCACCTTCGAAGGCTGAGATAATTTGGAGATTCGGTAATGTTTCCAGCCCATCAGTGAAGGGATCGGTCGAGTTATTTTCTCCTAAGCTTCCTATGATCCTCTCTCAGATCTAGGAGCGACACCTATTCGTTCACGAATTGGCATCATCGTGGTTTCTTTATGACTCATTTTCGCGTGGTTTACGCCCTATTTATTGCTTATAGGTGTAGTCCCCGTGTAGTGTGATACCCGTCGCTAGTGAGCCTCCTGTGTATGGGTATCGTCTGAGGACTAACCTTGAGTGGTGCTGCCGTGAAATGAAGTGAATTTCAGACTTAAGTTCCTACACTTCGAAGTCGACTACGCTTGCGTTCAACAACTTTAAGGACGGTGGGGAATATCGGCCATCTGTGGTATCTTCACGCGCGGCCGCATACAATGCTGTGTCTGTAGCGGCAATAAATTGGGATGAAATTATATTCAAGTATGAACTCATACATCAATTGAATACTGGTGTGGTCAGGTCGAAGCAAGCTGGCATTCACCCAACTCCTGGCCTTTCTACCTTGGAGATGGGTCAAGAGTGCTATCCTCCTCCAGAGCAGCTTTCTGTGTATCAGGTCCACATTAGAGGAGTATCTCCTAGATCAACTCAGTTCGCGTCTGACTTTTTCGTGTGCTTGGACCCTGGCAGACGGGAGGCGGAAAGAGGGTATCGGACTGCGGGTGACAGCCCAGGACGGAGCTCCGAGACACACAGCCTAACTTAGTGTACTCTCAGGTTTGCGTGCCCACGAGTGGCATGTCGCCATGGGATTGAAGTGATGCACTAGACAGATCTTTCTGGGGCGGCGGCAAAGAAGCGGATATGTACAGTACCCTGACAAAAGTTTTGGAACAGTCACATGATCAAACATGGCTTCAATAAAC
>QLOZ01014012.1:0-12906 GCA_003314065.1 Lactarius sp. MG50
TAGAGGAAACGGAAAACTGTGATGTGGACAATGAGGAGCAGAGTGCGTATAGCAAACGGATGGATTCTAGTGGGACCAAGGAATCGGCGTTCGTTTCCTCGACAAAGCCTGCAAGGACATCGAGAGGGTCTGCCTTGTGTCGTCCTCCACCGAATGACCCGCTATCGCTGCTCGCTCTTGAACACAAGGCTTGCTCTAACAGGCAAGGCTCCTCGTCAGCAGCCATACGCTGTTTGAATATCAGGCAGAGACGCATGACGCGCAGGTGGGACCGAAGAACGAGGTGGAGTCCACGTAGATCGCTCAGGCGACGCGACGCTTGTATGCGGCGTGAGACAGCCCCAGAACCAGTAACCGCCGAAATAAGAGGCCCGATGCTTGAGGTCGTTGCTTTGGATACAAGCGCCTCGAAAACGGCTTGGCTGACGATTGACAACGGTCCCTGCTTGTCTGGTGGCACTTGGTCCAGGATATCGGCATACAGGCTTGACACCAACCTCCCGACCTCAAAGCGTGTCCCAAGCTGCGCGTATTTCCACCCTGCATGCTCAATCCACACCTCTACGTGAACGAAGCGTAGTGCGCGAAGGAGCACCTCCTCCTTGATCTCGATCAGACGCGCTTTGCCGTCGTGTGGTGCGAGTAAAGTGCCGGATGCCTCGATCCACAATGCATGGACGAGATGCAAAAGTGCCTGCGTCGTTGCGTACGTTCCAAGGGCACGCTCGGCAGCCATTGCGCCACGACTGCGCGGCGAATCGAACAACGCTGTCGATGCGCGAGCAAAGAGCCATACACGCCGAGCGTACCCTGGGAGTGAGAGTAGCCCCGCGAGTAGACCCATCGCTGATGTGATGAGAGCCGATTCTGGGGGAGTCCCGCTGCGCTGCCGCGCAGAGCGCAGAAGTGCGTCCTCGAGGATGAGCATTGTGAGTTGTACTAAGTCCGGCGTGTCGCTACCTGTTGCCGCGTGTGTCTGGTCGCCATTTTCGAGTGAGCTGAGTACCTGTGCTGCGAGGACTTGATCGTCTGATATAACTGTACGAAGCAAGTCCAGTGCGACAGCCACGACGGAGCTGTCGCCATCAGGGTCAAGCTCAATCCCGACATCTTCCAGGCGGAGGACTATAGGCTGCTGAGAGGCCATGCGGGGAACGATGGGGGCGCTTGTTGCGGGTGTGGATAAAGCAGGGATTAGGCGCTTGCGCCGGACATAGTCATACAAAACTTCGACGAGAAGTTTCCAGCCAGAATGTTCACATTGCCACAATACAATGACGAAATCCTCGCCATCTTGACTGAGGAGGCGAGCTGTCGACCGCGCGGGGAGGATGCTTCCGCCTGGGAGTTTTATTGGCCGCAAATTGTTATATGTGGGACCCAAACCCTTCGAAGACGAGCCATACCGCTCGGGCACCTTCTCATATAACGCTTGTGATCCTGTGCATGCGCTGATAGGTATGACTTGGGTGTATGTCGGTAGGTTCTCGAAGAAATATGAAACTTCGTGGGCACACTGTGCGCGCGCCCCCAGCAGCGAATGGTCATGCTGCGGGTGGTCTACACTAGACAAGGGGTCTGCGTCTTTGAACCCACAGCCAGTGAGTGCCCCGAGCAACCGCAGCAACGGCGTGAACTGAACTGGGAAACGCGATCGTGTGACATCAAGGATGGCACGCCGAGCTTTACTCTTCGTTACGTCATACTGCCAGAACTGCTGGCAGAGCCCGATCACTGAGCGAGATTCACTCTGGCCAAGCAGTGCAACCCAAACGTCGATGAATGTATCGAACTCTGGAATAAGCTCAACCGGCACAAGTTCGGATAGCGCAATGAGGAGGCCTATATTTCCGTGTGAGTCAAGGGGCATAATATAGGCAATGAAGGGTACCTTTAACTACAGAGCGATAAGCCACCGCATTTGGCTCTGAGATGGAAGAATCGGTCTTCCACGCAATAGAAGTAACGAAGAGTGGCGTAGTTGTCAGGAGTGACAGGAGAAGGTTGAACAACCCGACACTTGGGTCCAGGACACGTTGCAGCATCAGTTGGTGCACTGGTTCCCTGTGTTTTGAGTATGGCCGTCCGCTTTGGATATCGAGAGAGTCAAAGAATGGTCGATACCCTGACGGGCACTCGTCGAGGGATAATACGGTCGCCTCGAGCCGGGCCACCATCAAGGTCCAGGAAAGGTAGACGGGGGCATAGTTGCTATCTCCATGAGAAGTGACTAATCGGTGAATGCGTTGGAGGGGATCGGGGTGGGATGTATACATGCCCTCCGTTGACGGGGGGCCGGAAATGTCAGGGTTTCCATTGTCTGAGAATGTCTCGAGCTCTAGGACCTCGATCATAAGCAACAACCACACCGCGGCGCAGTCTTGCTGTAATCTGGTGCCTTCTTCATCCAGTAGCAACGTTGCATTGT
Source organism: Lactarius sp. MG50 (assembly GCA_003314065.1). NCBI lineage: Eukaryota > Fungi > Basidiomycota > Agaricomycetes > Russulales > Russulaceae > Lactarius > Lactarius sp. MG50. The sequence continues at coordinate 2,429 of QLOZ01014012.1, forward strand.
GTTGAACAGATCCGAGGTTTGTCTCGTATGCTGTCTCGTATATCTTGACAACGATGGGACCTTGACGCGGGACGAAGCTCCACATTGCCCAGAAGAGGACCTCAAGTAGGACGAGCTGGTCACGCAGGTTTTCTTTGGCCCAACGAGAAGCGAGCCTTGGATCATTCGAAGACGTTTCGTCAAGAGGGGCGCGTGTCTTCTCTACATAATGAGCCACAACGTCTTGCACGAATGCGGGTCCATCGGGGATGATCTGGGGAAGGATTTTTGCAGCTTGGGCGTGGAAGAATGAGGGTTGGTGCTCCTGCGCACGGAAGATAGGGACGAGGAGGCGTGCCAGGCACCGCCGCTCTGAATGATAAAATGGAGAGAACGCATCCACAACCCGTTGCACAAAGGCGTCGTCGCCATTGGACTCCAGCTCTTGGAGGACATTCCCTTCGTTGTACAGAAAAGATCGGAAAAGCACGAGAGCCTCGACCTCGTCAATGTTGAACCTTGCACTGATGGCGAATATGAAATCTTTGTCCGCTTGTTCAACCCACACGAGGACACCATCGCGCAGTGTAACTGAACCGCTGTCTACGCGTTTTCTGGATTCAGCTTTTGGTTTGCCGAACGGATTTCGAAGGTTTTTCAGGACATCCATGCGTGCTTGGAGAATCTCTTCCGTTTGCTCTGGCGTGGTGTAGGCCTCATAACCGGACAACAGAAGGTGGAGCTGCTGGTATGTCCTACGCAGAGAGGTCAGCGAAACACAACAATGGGTGTAAGAGGCATACACGTCGATTAATTTCGACCGTTTTGATGACTCGGCAGCCATAGTCGAAGTAGCTGTTGAGAACGCGCCAAGACCGACGCGTTCGCGCCACGCCTGTCAAAAAATGACACGCGCCTCCGTACCGCCTCCGCACCGCCCGCTGTAGCCACAACGACGGGATCACTAGCATCCTACAAAAAACTATTTCCACCAGCTGATTTCTTAACACATTTCGTTCAAGCATACTTTACTGGGGCTTCTGCTTCGGAATGCCCCCTCGGAGACGGCCTCAGTTCACTCAGGAAAGCGTTGAGCAACAATTGCAGCAGATCCACCTACTTGACCAGTCCTCCTCATCTGAGAATCTAGAGCAGCTTGGCCCTATTATCAAGCAAATTTATACCAACAGACAACAAGATGCCTATCTCCGTACGCTACAAGCACTCATCGACTCTAAGGATACCGAGATAGAAAAGATCTGCGGAGATAATTATCAGGATTTCATATCTTCTGCTTCGACTCTCTTCACGGTCAAATCTTATACTCACAACCTGCGCGAGAAGATTGATACCCTGGACTCATCTGTGTCGCAACTCGGGCATGGCCTCGCAGAGAAGAAACGGGCGTTGCTACAGTCCAGGAAAACAGCGACGAACCTAGATGAGGCAATTGATAGCTTACAAGCAAGCTTGCGGATTTTGGATGTCGTGGACCGGGTTGGTGAAATGGTGAAGGAAGGCAAGTACTGGAGTGCTCTCCGGGTGTGTGATGATGCATATATTTTGCGCCTCGACATAACCTGACGATTTTTTAGTCCCTGGAAGACATTCAGAGAATGCCTCAGTCATCACTATCTCAAACCCCATTGTTTCAGCATATACTCACGTCACTTCCATCTCTGCGCGGACAAATAAAAGTCTCCGTCACAGCCTCAACGAAGCAATGGTTGTTGGAGATTCGTAACCTTACTGGTGATGTTGGGAGACTCGCCCTTGAAGCTATGGAGAACCGAACGAGGCGTTGGCGGTCCCGCAGAGAGAAGGATTCAATGCTTCGACTTAGCCGTGTTGGCAGTGCTGTGGAGACTGTTAGCTACGAAACAACCGACGGTGCGTACCGTTTCTCATCCTCCTTCATGTATACCTCAAACTCCAGTAGATATGGTACTAGAGACCCTGGAAGTGGACTTTAAACCTTTATATCAGAGTATTCATATCTACACCACCCTGGACTCTCTCGACGAGCTCCGCAAGTCCTATCAAGCCGACCGCAAGGTACGCTCATCCTAGGGAACGCCATGACTCCCGCTCACAGTTCCAAGGCCCAATCAGACCTTATCCTCCCTGTCCCTCTTCAATTGTCATCTCTTGGTCCTCTGACCGAACAAATAATCGGTTTTTTCATCATTGAATCCCACGTCCTCCAGACGACAGGCTCCTTCCGATCGAAAGCTGAAGTAGAAGAGCTCTGGGAAGCGATTTCTACGCGGCTTTCGGAAGCCGTGGACGGTGCACTTCAGAACGAAACAGACCCAGACAGCTATCTGCGCGTGAAAGAGACACTCATAGCGTTCATCCTCACTCTAGAGGTAAAATCTTTCACGGAATTTAACGCGTCTCTGACTTTCTTTGATTCTCTAGGCATACCAATATTCAACAGCGTCTTTACATGCGTCGGTCTTCCGTTTATTCGAGAAGTATGCAACCTTGTTGGAGCGGCAATTCAGTAAACGCTTCAAAGACGTAAAAGTCTATCGCCAAGAATCGGTGGCTAGCTTACTCAATTGCTCTTTCTTAGATCGTCGTGCAAGATGATTATCAGCCAATGCATGTCGACAAGCCGACGGAGAAGGAGGCTGTCCTGAAGGTCGTCTGGCTTAGCAGTGCTGAGCACGCCGAGCTATCCAGGTAGGCATTTCGCCACCTCGTCAGCTCAAACAAGCTCAGCTCTCGTATCAACCTCATAGCACCTCAACACCTCTTAACTTTCCCTGGTCACAAAGTTTCTATCTCTGTTGCGAGGATGTAAGCTGTGAAAGTGTTCATGATCCCTCACGACGCTGATCGCAGTCAGATTCGAGATTTCGTTGAGCGATTTTATCAATTCACTGAAGGTATATCGCAACATCATCGGAACGTTGATGAGTTATTGAGCAGGGTACGTGATCCCCGGGTCCCTAGTATCGCTAACGAACCTACCCACAGTCACTCGATACCATCCTTTCCGACCACGTCAGCGGCAGCTACGCCGGTAATCTGATGAAGACATCGGCGCTCTCCCAGGTCGCGCAAATAATCACCAATCTCCAGCACTTCGAGGTTGGATGTGCCGAGCTCGAACGTTCTCTCACCACCCTTCGGTGCGCCTCTCCCGCATCTACCTCCTCCTTGCCCCACACTCTAAAAACGAACGAACCACCACACCCAGTTCCGCGCCGCGCGGCGGCACGATCCGCCTCACAGTCGCGACATCCTTCAGCAAAACGCAATCGCGCGCCGCGGCGCGGATCACCTCCCTCATCAACTCGAAGCTCGACGACTTCTTCGGGCTCTCCGAGTACGACTGGACGCCCGCGACGCGCGAGGACGCGCCGAGCATGTACCTGTACGAGCTCGTCAACTGGCTCACGACCGTCGTCGACTCGCTGCAAATCCGCGACTCGTTCAAAGACGAGGCATATCGCGGCGCAACGACGTACATCGCACAATGCCTCATGGTGCGTCCTCGCCCCACCCCTCTGCCCCAAATTCTTCACGCGGGCGATTGATTTTCCTACTCCCCCCTCCCCCTCCGTAATCTACAGGAGTTCCTCACAGAGCGTAACGTCGCGATGATGAACGAAAACGCGATAGCGAACATCGTCGTCGACGTCAACTTCCTCGAGGAACAGTTCCGCAACGCGGGCCGCTCCAACCTCGTCTCGCTCTTCGCCGAGCTGCGCTCCGTACGTCACGTCGCACTTGGCCCTCACTGCCTATTTTGTTTTTGACCTTTACCTTTGTATAAATCTCACCCTGCGCAGACAACATCAATCGTGTTGTCAGACTCGGTCGCCGAATACCTCGTGCCGTCATTGCGCCAAACGACATTCGCGAACGTCAAGCCGAAAAAGCTCACTGCATTGCTTGAAAAGCTAGCGCGCTATGGGGGAAACTGCCGGGACCAACTTTCACGCGAGAAAGGCGAGAAGCGGCGAAAGGAGGCGGACGCTGTCGGAAGGCTATTTCCTGGGGAGAATCGTTGAGGGTGACTGATCAGGGCCTTTGTAAGTATAGATGAAGGATTCTCATTGCCTTTGCTTGTACCATGCGTGGGGGACATGTGGACTAATATACCTGCTTGAACTCTAGAGAACGCGTGATTCAAAAGCGCGCACGCCGCAGTGGCCGCACGGCATGAGTGTAGTAGGGAAATGAGAAATTGGATCCGATATACAGTACGACACAAGAATGGGAGATGCCTGCACGAGAGGGAGACGACATAAAGGAAGAAGCGTGGGATATGATGAGAGAGCACAGCAAGCAAAGAAAGATGGTAATTTTGAAGGTTAGCCGTAATCATAGCACAGCTTGCTACAACCGGCTCCCCCAATCGGGTAAACCCGCACGCTGCTCACACCCGTCGCTTGATGTTAGCACTCAGCCACTCCAAGCCCTCGTAAAGACCGTCACCACTCGTGGCGCAAGCAGCCTATGGGGGGCACAACGTTGTCAGCCATGAGCACTCTACCGACAGAGAATAGGACAGATATACCTGAATGTACCACGTCCGCTGACGGAGACCCTGAAGACCAAGCTTGTCCGTAATCTCCGAAGCGTTCATTGCATTAGGTAGATCCTGCTTGTTGGCAAAGACGAGGAGAAGCGCATCGCGGAGCTCATCCTCATTGAGCATCCTCTGCAGCTCCTCCCGTGCCTCGGAGACACGCTCCCGATCGTTCGAATCTACGACGAAGATGATGCCCTGGGTGTTCTGGAAGTCTATGGAATATATTCAGAAAAGAGATTCGGATATCCAGGCGTGTCACTTACAGTGCCTCCAGAGAGGGCGGATCTTGTCCTGCCCTCCCACATCCCAGACGGTGAAGGAAATGTTCTTGTATTCAACGGTCTCGACGTTGAAACCTTGTTGAAATGAAAAGGTTAAGCTCATGAATGGCTAAATACTGAGCAAATACGTACCAATTGTGGGGATAGTAGTGACGATTTCACCAAGTTTGAGCTTGTAAAGAATAGTAGTTTTGCCGGCGGCGTCAAGACCGACCTTTGTAGAATAGTCAGACATCGTCCATGGGCTGGAAAATTGCATGTGTTACCATGAGTATGCCTAGAAAAAACAAGTTAGGATTGAAAAGGTGGGATGACATGGCAAAAACGGTAATCAAAGACGCACGCATTTCTTTCTTTCCAAAGAGACCGGAAAGGAGACGAGAAACCGAGAGACCCATAGCTAAGGAAGTCTTGAAGAGTCGTTAAAATGGAGAAACGGCGGTGAAGGTCGAGATGTTGATTGAGAGCGTTAAGAGCAAGTCCTGAGTCGAGTCGAAACGACACGGTTGTATCCGTCTCAACTTTAAAACTCCGACAAGCAACCCCGACAGTATTTCTGATCAAATGGACACGTTATCAGAAGAAATGCAGCCTTCCACACAAACATAGTACACGTATCATGGCCACGCCTCCCTAATACCACTAGCTAGATGCCTTACGAGCAGGTCGGTCTAATTTTAAAAACACAATCCCATCGATGGCACATTCCCTTCATATTTGGATGTCACATCATGGAAAGCTGAGAGTGCTCTATATATAAGCAAGTATCCCACAGTCCCCTGAAGGAGGATATGCGGCCTTCCGTACGAACACGTATCGCGTCGTCACCCCCGTGTGCGTGTCCTAATAAGCATTAAACCCGGTAGGAAGCCAATGACGAAAGCATCCCAAACAACACACCATCCTATTCAGTGACGCTTGAGATAAGAGGACAAAACGTCCAATAAGCCGCCGCATTCATATGACAAGCGGATTCTTGGGTCGTTTGCAAGTCAAGTACGCTGCCAAGTACTATCCTTGCCGGGACTTCAGTGTATCTGTACCGGAGATTACGATTGGAGGGCCTTTCCTCCACGCCCAACCAAAGTGGGAGTAGATGGACGAGACGACATACATTTTCCATTTCCATACCTCTGATTACAAGGGTCAATCCTAGACTCGGGTGGTGAAGGCTTTTCTTAAGGGGCTCCCGGATTACCTTGGATTTAGTAGACCACCAGCATAAGGCGTTGATTGCGCTTCCTCTTGCGAAAGGAGGAATGGTCAGGTGGAAGTAAGTTAGCATTGAAGTTATGGATAACCAAGCGTTAGTATTCGAAGCACAAGTAACATAGACATCAGCCACACGACGGCAGGGTATTCCTTAACGGTATTCGGGAAGTCATAGAAAGTAAGATGGAAACAAAAGAAAAAAATTTGACGCGGGGGCAGATGTCGATGCGTGAATCTTCTAATATTCGCCTTCTTCCTCAGCATCGGCCGAGTCTGTGCCGACCTCCTCGTAGTCACGCTCGAGGGCTGCAAGATCCTCACGTGCTTCCGAAAATTCACCCTGCAAGGAATTAGCTCAATGTACATGTGTAAGTATTATTGGGAACATACCTCTTCCATACCCTCACCAACATACCAGTGCACAAATGCACGTTTCGAGTACATCAGGTCGAATTTGTAATCTAATGAGAATACATATGCAATAAGTCGGATGAAAAGACGGGGAAGTAAATAGACATACCGAGGCGGTGCCATGCAGCACCGATGGCGGTCGTACTATACGATGTTACGAATGATTGATATACATATGTAGAGGAAAAACTCACTTCGACAGCATACACAGGCTCCGGGACGTCTTGGCAAGGTCTCCACCAGGTACAACAGCAGCGGGTTCGTGGCAAATTCCGAGCTAACGGAGCGTCAATTGGCACATGCCAGATGGATGGTACGCAAGAGATGATTCACCTTGAAACCAGTAGGGCACCAATCGACGAACTGGATCGTACGCTTCGTCTTAATGCTTGCAACTGCTGCCGACGTGTCCTTTGGCACCACGTCACCGCGGTAAAGCAGGCACACAGCCACTATTGCGAGTTCAACCTATCAAGATCATGGCAAATTGGTAGTACACGCACTGTATTTTCCGTCCTTCGGGTCGCATTTTACCTAACGATATATTCAGCGAAGAGTATAAAAGGGAGACGAAACGAAGTGTACCATCTGATTGCCGTTTTCAAAGCAGGCGAAGGTCATTTCTGCCACGGTGTTCTGTTCATGTGACGCCTTCTCTGCGGAGAGGAGAGGGGCGTAGGTAGCTAGAGGGAAGTGAATACGAGGGAAGCTGTAGAAAAAGCTTAACAGACCAGAATGCAGGAAGAAAAAGATCAAGTGGCTTACGGGACAAGGTTGGTCTGGAATTCGTTCAAGTCGACATTGAGGGAACCATCAAAGCGAAGTGAAGCGGTGATGGACGAGACAACTTGGGCAATCAGCCGGTTTAAGTTCGTGAAGCTGGGCTGAGCGACGCCGAGGCGATTCTTGCAGATATCATAGATGGCCTCATTGTCCACCTGAGCAGTCATAATCAACACTGTACCCACTGGCGAAGATAGAAGGGTAACCCGAATGTACACACCATGAATGAGCAGTCCGCGTGCTCGAGGGTTGTGTGTGTAGTAAGCACCGAGTTATACGGCTCAACAACTGAAGAAGACAACTGCGGTGCTGGGTACACGCAAAACTCGAGCTTCGACTTTTTACCGTAGTCCGTCGAGAGCCGCTCGAGAAGGAGGGCACCGAAGCCAGAACCAGTACCGCCACCAAAGGAGTGGAAAACAAAGAAGCCTTGGAGGCCACCGCAGTTGTCCGCAAGCCGACGGATCTTGTCCATGGTCGGGTCGATAAGCTCCTTTCCAACAGTGTAGTGGCCGCGTGCATCTACATGTGCGCATACGTACCAATTAGCCGGAATGGGAACAGTTAAAAAAAAAGTGAAATGCGAGGGACACGCACAGTTGTTCGCAGCGTCCTCCTTCCCGGTGATCATGCTCTCAGGGTGGAACAGCGCGCGCATCGGGCCAGTTTTGACTTCGTTGATAACACCTGGCTCGAGATCGACATAGAGGGAGCGGGGGACATACTTGCCCGAGCCCGTCTCCGAGAAGAACGTTGAATGGCCAATATGTTGCTCGCCCGTGTTTCTCTCTACGCGACCATCAAGCTATGGGGGTGATAAACACTCTTAACGAGGAGTATAAGATGCTAATACGCACACTAAGACCGTGCTCGAGCGTGTAAAGTTCCCCTGTGGGTAGTAAGGCAAAGGTGGGATGGGGTGAAAGGAAATAGAAGTAGAGAAGAGACGCTCACAACAGGCATTACCAATCTGAACACCAGCTTGACCGACGTGGACAGAAATGACTTCTCTCATGTTTACGTTTTTTTTGTTGATTTTAGTTGGAGATGGCTGAGCGCTGACGCTGAGTGTGGAAAAACTGGAGGATGTTCAATCGAAGCGTCGTGGCGGCTAAATGAATTTGATGCGAAACAAACACTGATAAATATAAACACCAAAACATCATCTCACTTTCCTAAAATTGAATTCCCCATTGATTGATAAGTATGGTAAAGGGTAGCAAATTCGAAAACTAATCGTATGCAGGGTACTCCAGAGGCAATGCCAAGGTTATCATGAAAATGCTCGTGAACAAAAGACGTTATTTTAGTACTCCCCGGCCTCCTCTACATCAGCCGAGTCGATCCCAACCTCTTCATAATCCTTTTCAAGTGCAGCAAGATCCTCACGCGCTTCACTGAACTCACCCTCCTCCATTCCTTCACCGACGTACCAGTGTACAAATGCACGCTTGGAGTAGAGCAGGTCAAATTTGTGGTCGAGCCGACTCCATGCCGAGGAGATAGCAGTCGTATTGGATAGCATGCACATACTCCGGGCAACTTTAGCCAGATCGCCATCCGGAACGTGTGAGGGGGGCTCATTACAGATCCCAATCTTGAAACCCGTCGGGCACCAGTCGACAAACTGAATCGTCCGCTTTGTCTTGATGTACGACACGGCTGCGTTGACATCCTTTGGCACGACATCTCCACGATACAACAGTGCGCACGCCACTTCGTACACCCATAAGATACCGCATGCCAGTCTACAGGTAAGTTCACTTACTGTACTTGCCCTCACGAGGGTCGCACTTGACCATCTGATTGCCGGTTTCAAAACAGGAGAAAGTCATGTCCGCGACAGAGTTCTGCTCGTGGTGGGCCTTCTCCGCAGATATAATAGGAGCAAATGTCGCAAGGGGGAAGTGAATACGCGGGAAGCTTCATCCATCCTTAGTTAATCTGCATAACGTCAAAGCTATGTTACTCACGGGACGAGGTTGGTCTGGAATTCGTTCAGATCAACGTTAAGAGAGCCGTCGAATCGAAGGGAAGCCGTGATCGATGATACGACTTGCGCAATGAGACGGTTCAGATTTGTGAAACTGGGAGATGAGATGCCAAGGCTCTTTTTGCAGATATCATAAATAGCCTCATTGTCGACCTTTGCACACGGTGGTTAAAGTAACGGTTACGACCTGAAGAAGAGCAAGAGTACCATAAAGGAGCAGTCCGAATGCTCGAGAGTGGTGTGTGTGGTGAGGACAGAATTGTATGGCTCCACCACCGAATTTGCGAGTGTCGGCGCAGGGTAGACACTAAACTCAAGCTTGCTCTTCTTGCCATAATCCGTAGAGAGCCGCTCGAGAATAAGCGCGCCGAGACCAGAACCGGTCCCACCACCAAAGGAATGGAAAACGAAGAAGCCCTGGAGGCCAGAGCAATTGTCAGCGAGACGTCGAACCCTATCCATCACATTGTCGATCTGCTCCTTCCCAATAGTATAGTGACCACGCGCGTCTGAGAGAGAAAACCTGATTAGATGCACTATACGAGGAAAAAGGACAAAACTCACAGTTGGATGCAGCATCCTCTTTGCCGGTAATCATAGTTTCGGGATGGAAGAGGCTGCGGTACTTGCCAGTGCGCACCTCATCGACAACGTTTGGTTCCAGATCGATGTAAAGCGACCGCGGAACGTGCTTGCCAGAAGAGGTTTCTGAGAAGAATGTGCTGAAGCCGTCGGGGTTGTGTGCCTGGGGCGTATTTTCGAGGCGACCATCGGGCTGCACAAATCTCATCAGATGACGCGTAAAAGTGAATCTGACGATGACACGCACGCTTAAACCATGCTCGATGGTGTAGAGTTCCCCTGTGAAGCGAGCATGTTAGCAGATCGGACGAAGAAGAGTAGTGGCAATCAAAGGGATGTGGAAAAAACGCGTCATTTGTGAGCCAGTTCACACTATAGCGTCCCGTGAGAGAAGAAAAGTTGAACACCCACAACAAGCATTCCCAATCTGCACGCCAGCCTGACCAACGTGGACAGAAATGACTTCACGCATTTTCCTTCTCTAGGGACTACAAGCTGCAAGAAAACGTGAGGTAAGCTCAAGCCCCATGTGGAGATAGGGTAACGGGCACACGTCAGTAACTTACTAGGGGTTGAGGGGATGAAAAGAAAAGGGCGGGGGGTTGAACGGAACGTGTTATCCTCACGCCTTAAAATCTCGCGTAAGTATTTCCCATGGCCATTTAAGGTCAAGTTCCAACGCGTTTAT